>JAQFXU010001534.1:0-28078 GCA_034693705.1 Spatulosminthurus flaviceps | reverse complement strand
GTAGCAGATGATACCATTGGTGAGAAGGGAAAGATCATTAACCCAATCACCTCGATTGCCAATAGTGACCGCATAATCGTATGTCTCTTTAGGAGAGTTAATTATACTGTCCGACGGCATAGTTAGAGTAGTTATACTATTAGCCCAATGTCTCCAAAGCAGAGAGTGGCTGTCCTGAGTCAAGGAATTGGAGACACACCATAATCCTCTAGCCTTCAACCGGTGCATGGTGCGTATGGCCAGACCCTGTAGATGTAAGTCTAGTGGAGTGACACCCATCATGCTCTCGATTGCCGACGTAGGAGTGCTAGGCATTGCGCCAGCTATGTTGACACACGCTTGTCTATGCACGCTTTCTAGCTTTCTAAATGAGGAAGCCGTGTTCATGACGGGATGCCAAACAACAACTGCGTAGTCCATAACAGGCCTTACGAGTGCTGCGTACATCCATCTCAGAACTTTCGGGCTAACACCCCATGTTTTCCCAACAACTCTTTTAACCGTGAAGAGAATTTTGCACGCTCTATTCGCGGTGGAGATACAATGGTCTCTCCACGTGAGAAAGCGGTCAATTTCAACTCCTAGATATCTGAAAGAGGGATAAATGGGTAATTGAACACCACGGTAGATAAGAGGATTTATCCGCAAGCGTGTGTTCTTTGAGAAGACGACAACACCTGTTTTCTCCGGTTTGAGTTTGAGACCAGTGCGGGTACACCATTTGTCAATGATGTCCAAGCCTTCCAAGACACGATCCGCACATACTCCAAAATCTTTCCCAGCTTGGGCTAGCGCAGCATCATCGGCGAAACCTTGAGAAAGTAAGGATGGGACCCGATCACGTAACAGGGCTAATAACTCATCCATTACTAGGTTCCACAATAGAGGAGATAGAACGCCCCCTTGGGGGGTACCCCGTTCAACGTTATGTGACACAATCGCATCACGAAGAGAAGCTATAACTTGTCTCGATTGAAGCATATGATTGATCCATCGACAAGCAAAGTTATCAATCCCAGCCCTGCGTAGTGCAGAACTAATAGCTTCAAACAGGAGATTGCTAAATGCACCATCGATGTCCGCGAAGACACCAACTACCAGCTCTCTATTTCGAAAGGCTTTTTCCACGTAGCTTACCAGCCTGTGTAAGGCAGCCTCGGTGGAAACCCCTCGCAAATATGCAAATTGGTTGTTGCGACGCAGTGACTTCTCAAGGTGAGGAGTCCTAATGTGTCTATCAACCAGCCTCTCTAGAACTTTCAGTAAGAAGGAAGACAAGGAAATGGGTCTCCAAGATCCAGCGTCCTCGTAGTCCGATTTACCCGGTTTAGGGATAAAGATGACTCTAGCCTTCCTCCATTCTTTTGGAACATACCCTAGTTCTAGGCAGCTCTTAAATATAGAGCAAAGGTGTGGGGTGAGTTCCTCAAGTCCCATTTGCAGGGCCATTGGGGGAACACCATCAGCTCCTGCGGCTTTGTAAGGCCCAAAAGAGTTAATTGCCCACTTAAGTTTTTGGGGGGAGATGATACCATTAATAGAGGGAATATTCATTCTAGTATGATCCCATTCAGGTTCCGCAAAGTTGGGATCACTGGGGAAATGCTTCTCAAGGAGAGCACGTAGAACCTTACTGTCCTCAGAGGTCAGTTCACCATTGTTGACGCTAACATAGTTTTCCTTTCGTATTGTTTTATACTCAAATGATTATTCCTTACCACACACACACACAAATGTGTAATGTGTGTACATACGTAACTTCCCATCCGTCAGAGGAATTTTACGAGGATGTTCGGCTAATACATACTTTTACGATCGTACAATCAACGATAATTCCTGCTATGAAACTGTCAACTCTCAAAGAGGTTCGACCACTAAATACTTTTTTCCTATGTTGTACAGCAGAAAGCACCACACACCTGAATTTTATTATTTTGAGTCACAGGGAAACACGCATCTTTATTTGTTTACCTAAATAAGATGCAAGAACCATGAACAAGAAGAAAATGTGTGTAAGTAATAAATTCCACCCATTTTTTATACCTGACAAATTCAATATCTTCATTTAATGCTTTTTAGTATGTGATTTTTTTATAGGGAGGAATTTACGAGCATATGTGAAAACGTTCTTAACTTTAGATATCTCTACGTTTTTCAGGGAAAATCCTTTACAATATTACACGCTTACGTTTTTGTAAAAAATATCATTGGGTTAAAGTGCATTTATTCCAATGATTTTCTTACTTGAATATAAAATTGTATGTTAAGCCCCAGGAGGTTTCTATGTAAAAAGGTTTGTCTATATAAACTTGTATTTTATGTGACAAAATGATAAGAATCTTTTTCCATTACAGCCATTATAATTTTTCAATATTTGTACGTACTCCCACGTATTGCATTGCTTTAGAGACAATTTACTACCAATGACACTCATAAATTGTAAATGGTCAATAAAATTAGAGCATATTAACCAGAGGCCAATGCAATGTAATTGGTACTATTTTGCCCATGATGGGAAATGCAACTGAAATGGATCTGTTACTCCCTTAATTTACCCTATTAAGTTTCCCACATGGACTTATATGTTCAACTGAAATGTATATAGTGAAATTCAATTGAAATGTCATCTCACATTCCTTTTAAAGATATTGAATTTATTATTTACTACTTGCAGAGGAAAATACATAAGGAAAGAAATAAACACATGAGAAAAAATTGAAAGTTGTATATTTTTGAACTTGAGTGTTAATTTCCTTTAGGTGTGCTAATAAATGCGAAGGATGTAACCACCGCACATATTTCAATGGAATTATTACTAACTCTGTTACTAAAATTGTCCGTATTTGTCCCTATTGTCCTATATAATTACACATGATGAGACGTGCATTTAATAAAAAAAAGTAAGTGTACATAAGTAAAATATACACTAAATTACACTTTAACCACTTTTAAAGGAATTCCGGCCATATCCATGCAATTCTTTTGAGGTTACATTTTTTGGACGGGAAAATTGCATACAATTGCCTTAATAGTAATCATTATTGTTAGAATTTAAAGGAAAGGACGGCACTCATAGAATTTTGACCGGACCCTCAAGACGACAGAATGTCAATGATATAGCCAATATATGACTGTGTAATGGGAGGAACAGCTGAAATACAAACTAGCTAATTACCTTGAGTATGGCATATAATATGCACTTTTACAATGGAGTGAAAAAAATTGACAAAATTATGACAACCTTTTTTCTTGCTACACAAAATAAGCGCCTACTATGTATTAAAGCACATTGTACTTGCAAGGAGCTCAATGAGGCTAGACTTTATTTCTGTGTATAATATATATAAGCACGTATTTACATTACATTCATTCGGTCCTTATTGGGTTAACTATTTAAGCATGTAGTTAAGGTAAATTTTTCAACATTCTTATAGTATGCCCGTCGGAATATATAAAAAACCACATGTAGGGTAGAGACGATAGGTAGAGAGAAAAGAATTATTAACATCAAATATCATACTGTGCTGGTTAAATGGGCTTGGTGTTGAGTGCTGAGTCCACAGCTGCGTCAAAGGCCATTGAGGAAAAGTCTTGTAGGGAGAAGTCTTCTTCTTCTTTCTGTCTCTCTTAAGGACAAAGTCATAAACCAATAAGTACGAATTAACATAAATAATATCATTCCACACTATGTCGTCCATCCCTATATTGAGAGAAGTAATAAGAGTAATAGTCATTTGGGCATTAGTATTGAAAACTAAGGTTTATACAGCCTATAGTACTACTACAGCTATATGGTTTCCTTCAAAGAGAAATGCATGGCATTTGGGTAATGAGTAATAATAATAACATTAATTATATTATTTTTCCATGTGTATTTATATGCAAATCTTTTATTCCATGTTGCTATTTTCTTGCACATACACAAACAATTTAGTAATTTATACATATGTTACATTCAATTGTTTTAATTATCTTTCTGAGTGAATGAGTTATAGAGCGCTAGGGATCAAAGACATTGGAATGTGTTTATTGTTGTTAGCGCATCCCTTCCTATACGTATACGCATATAGCTTATTACTATGTAGTAAAAATCCACGTTATGTAAATTCGGGTAGAATTGATACAAATAGTCAAATCTCAATTTGACTCGTGATGAGCAGCAGTGCCTAAGAGTAAATTACGAATGGCATTTTTTGATACATATGGGCAGGGCAGTTGTAAATATTATTACGTATGAATGAACACGATGATTACTATTACTTTTATTACAAATGTAACTTCTTCTTTGAGATTTGACAGCCGATCAGGTATCTTCAATCATTACAGAATTACTTTTGTAAATGATTTTTTTTCATATTTCTACCCAACTTTTCCATATATGAGCGTTGAGTTTCCTTCGTGTTCGTAAGTACTTCCACACTACTGGACGGGAGTAACGTTTTTTATCTTTCATTATATATACGACTCAGGTCTTTGAGTAAGACACATTTGATTGTGAAGCTACTGAAATAAATATTGTGTTTATTGCAAAAGCATGTTTGAAAAATTTGTGTATTTTTTTCCTCATGAGTATTTTTATAAAATCCTAAGCTTTGAGGTAGTGACTTTCACTTTTGGAAATACTGATGCATGCATATTTCGGGTACAAGAAAATGAAATTTTATGTATGTAATTGTTTCCAAGGAAATTATTAGCTCAGAGGAAACCAATATATACTTATAATTTTGGTACATCCCAAGTATATGGGATTGTCTTGTCTTCTTCGATTTCTTTACTTTTGTGGGTGATAATTTCAGTGGAATTTTTGCCAGGTTGTTTTTAGGTACAGCTAATTAATTTAGTATGTTCTAGATTAAGGGGTGTTTGCATGGGAAATTTTTTGAAGATTTCATTGTCTGGGTCTGGTAGAAATTTTTTTGTATAGGAAGTAATTGGTTCAAATGTGAAGCCAAAAACATCTTTGTTGTATTATGTCACGCCTTCAGTTTTGATATGATGGGAACGGGTAGCTGAAAAGAGCAGGGTTTATATAAATGCTCCACACCCTCATGGATTTTCTCGTATGCGAAAGCTTTATTTTATCAAGTATCATATAGTTTAAGTGAGTACGATGCTTGGGTGGCTCTATGAATGCAATGAAAAAGCTTTACTTAATGAATGCATAACTATCTCTACTTAATTTAAAATTTCTAGACAAATTTGTCATTGGAGCTTTAATAACTTTGAAGGATAATACATACAAAGAATTTAAGAATAATTATATTTACACATGACTGGGTGTAATTTTCCTTTTATTATTTCTAGAAAAAAAATTAACGTTTCATAATTATTTATTGAGCAAAATGTTAACTACAAAAATACGTTTTTTACATGTTGCATTTCCGCCCTTTACTTGTAATCAGATACTTGATAAGGTAATGCAACCTCCCCAGCCTGTGAAGTATGTGTATTCCCAAGCCTGTGAAGTACAGTAAATGTGATGACTGATGAGTCTATGCTAAAACATACGTTCACGTTTTACAAAACTTGTTTGTTATTCCTCAGAAAGAAATATAAAAAAAAGTGATGACTACTAAATGAAATAGTATTTTCCCTCTTTACAAGTATAAAAGTGCAACAAGAAAAGTTTACCGTTCTAATTCGTTCTAATTGAAGGATATTTTTTCCCTCTAAAATCCCTTCATTAATATTCAACTCACCATCAAAATAATCAATGAATCAAAAATTTTCCGCTTGATTTGATATTTTATGAGGACATTTTCTTTCTTATTACCAAATCCTTAATAAAAACTTGGAATGGACGAGAAGAGGACGAAGATTTAAAAATTCAATTTTTTTTTCTTCGAAATATGCACATTTTTGTACTTCTTTACCATTACAAATTATAAAGCTTATATAGCATTGAAAGACAAAGGAGCATTTATTGCAAATTATTTTGTTTATGAGTTATTGAAATAAATGAATGGTTCATTTATACAGCAATTTTTATTCTGAATGTCATTTATCATAGAGGAACGTAACACTAGAAATGTTGAGTGTTTTCAGCCTTTTCAACTTTATACCAATCAATTCCGATGAGAATTATTAATTGTACCTTGCAGTACTGAAAAGGGGTAATTTGTTCGTGCTTCTGAACTTTTACTACTATGTAATTATTAAAAAGGATACATTAAAAAGAATTTGATCCAGAAAAAACCACCTACCACATACATATTTCTATACGTGGACGTATATGTACGTTATATTGTAAGTGGAAAGGAAAATGAGTATAGGTTGATTGTAAAGATAATTTTCCTATGGAAGCTCTTTTTTATTATAGCGGCCTGTATAATCCAAAAAGTAAAGGTCTGGTTGACCTCCGTGAGTTTTGATCAACTTGTTCAGATATATTTGCATGTAAGAAAGAGCATATACATACAGGTTGAAGCTCATCACTCATTAGTATGTGTAGCAGAGTTACTTACTTTGACCAATCTTCACATGACGTGATGATTAAGAAGATGAGTACTAATAAATGAAAATGAAAACTTCCATGGGGATTTCATCCTTTTTGTACACACACACACACACATATTTAACTATATAGAAAATACATATATATACTTATATATAGAATGTACATATATATAATTATATATAGAATGTACATATATATAATTATATATAGAATATATATGATGAAATAATGCTAACCTATATAATGCTTTTTAGTATGTATATACAAATGACGTAGGTAAATATATACGGAACAAGTAAATAACCTTAGAGATTCTTGGAGGAGCAGTTTCTGTTCTCTCCTCTGAGAGTTTCTTCCATAAGAAATACAATACCATTGTAATAATGGTAAAAGCTCAAATGGATTATGTAATTCCATGGCTACGGGTAAACAATCCTTGTTTAGGTAAATGTGCTTATTTGTACGCTACTTATGCATATCCTTTGAAAGAGTATGTTTACATTTAATAATTTACGTATCAACAGCAATGCAACCGGAGATGGCTTTTATCACCTTACTAACCTCACTGGACTTTCCGTTCAATGTCAGCTATTCTTCACTCATGTTCGCTAATATATGATTTTATATTGAAGTACTTATTTATTTACATTATACTGCCTTGTAAGGGGTGTAGGAATTTCTATGGAATGAGAAAAATTAATTTCTTTGAATTTCTGACGCCACACTCGACTCACAGGCGTAAGAAAATTTATGAGATTTTCTTACATTGAATTTGACAAAGTAAGAAAAAGGTGGGGTTTTTCAAAATTTTGGTCAAATTAATGCAAAACATTATTTTTATGGAAACAAATTCGGGTTTGATTTACTTTTTTTTAATACTCCATTGGATTTTCCCGCCATGATTGTTTTTGTTTGTTTGTTTTTGCTGGCGTGGGGGGGGGTGTTATTAAATGCGATTTTTTGGTAGTGGATTAAAATGTGTTTTCTAATTGAACGTTGGTGTATTAATTTAAAGAGACTTTTTTGGAATGATATTTGCTTTGCATGTGGGCGGTAAAGAACATTTTTCGTCTATGATAATGAGAGCCAGTCGTAGAATGTAATGGTAAATTGTAAAAGTAGGAAAAATCCATTCTAATCCTCAAAAACGTTATAATGAGAGGAATTATTATGGAAACTGTGTTCTTGATTTCTGCGCTCTTATAGTAAACCGTAAGGCCAGCTTAAAAAAAAGTAGGTATAATTTTGGGAATTGACAAGGTTATTCCTTTCTTTATACAATAAGAACTCTCCCTTTTGTTTTTAACGTAATAATAAATTTGTGTTGGATGAGTAAAAGGTAGGATTTTGGCTTGTGACACATATTTTTTTTTATTCTACGCATGGCTTATATAATCTCTCTAGAGTAAAGTATGTATATGCAAGTAATATAATGGGAAAAATGAGGATGGAAATCCCTTGGGTTTCGCTCCTTTTTTTTTTTAATTTTCCACCACACACATATCTTTTTTGTTTCATTGACAAAGTAAATTATTTAAAGAAGGGAAATATATGAAAATGCCGTGTGGATAATAATAATGAGTGGATTAGACATTGCTATAAGGCGTAGAAGAACAAGTTGCTCAGTTGTTTAGGGTGACATTGACCCAGTGCTTGTAATTCTTGGTGGATTTACTCATCTGTCGTTCTCTGTTTGCATAGTGTTGTATAGGATTTTTGCGAAATAGAACATTATAAAAAATGATACATACGCTCGTACGTCTGAGGATGCGAATGACCTTGGAAGTTGTAGCTTGACACATTCATCTCATTTGAAGGAACTCACCCAAAATTGTTCTTCACATTTTTATTGTCAATCTCATTTGTTACGTATGAGGGCTAAAGAGATAATAAGGAACTAATAAAAATCTCCAAAGATTCTTTTCTATTTATGGGCTAGTTAACATTTGTGTTTTTTTCAGTGTCAAATAGGCTAGGGCGGGAAAAATATGTTTAATGTTGCTACCGTATGGGAAATGAAAATTATTTTTTGTACTTCATTTTAAGGGGAACAAAGATTACACCGACATTGCAGAGTCTGCAATGATAATAATGCCACAGCAGTTGAGGCTATTTTTTAAACTTGAGGCAATGCAATACAAATTTTGACCAAATTTAGACCTAATTTTCACCTAATTTTGACCAAATTTAGACCTAGTTTAGACCTAATTTAGACCTAATTGTGACCAAATTTTGACCAAAGTGTAACCAAAATGTTGATGATGTGTCCAAACTTTTGACCGATGCGATGCAAACAAAACATTTGATGTATGTAACGGAATTTTTGACTAATGCACCCGAAATTTCGACGATGTGCCCAAAATTCACTGGTGCAAGCGAAATTTTAACCGATGCAACCAACATTTTGACGGATGTAACAGACATTTTGACCAATGCAACCCAAATTTTTATGGACGTACCTAAAATTCTGTCCAATATGCTAGAAAATATTTTTGATTTTAAATGAATATATTTGGATTCAAGTTGTACACGTAAAATATCAAAACTCAATTTGAAGAAAGCATTTACATTCGCTTCTGATAAAAAAAACACTGGGGCTTTCTCAATGTCTCTTTCGTCTGGTCATGGATAGCCAGGATTTTTTTAAATAACATTGATATGGCTTTATTACTTTGTGAATTATTTAATTTCTGTTTCTCTTGTAGTAATTACTATTTTCGCACTTAAATTCATGACCAACACAGCTGTTGTTACCTTTTGTGTCATACAGATTCTTTACACTACTCCAATAGATATTTTTTTTAAATTGCTACCATCAAACATCAAACTACATTCACGATTCTTATCAAATAGTTGTTACTTGTCCGTCCACAATAAAAAAGGTACGAATTTTTTCCTCAAAAAATTAAGATCCCGCAATTATAAGTACGTAACTGGTAATCCAATTAGAGCCAATTGACCTTTCAATGATAATCATCTCTTACTGTACATATAATCTGTAATTATAAGTTATTTGGATAAGCAATTTGTTCCTATATTCTACCCTGGAGAGATTAAATTACCTTGGAGATTCCACATTTAGGTAATTTTTATCAAGATAACGGACAGGTGTGAAGGGAAATAATTACTAAGCATTTTTTGGCGTAACTTTCTTAAATTCGTCGGCATCATTAATTTAAAATGCAGAAAGTATTGCCATATGTATCTTCCCTTTTTATTCACTGTGTGTGTGTAAAAAAAATGCAAATACAATAAGAAGAAAACAGAGAATTTTATCAAGTTTATTTAAATAGCCATAACTTCCTGATTTCATCTTCAGGCAAACTGCATTGTTACGAAATATTCCCGTGTATACGTCCATGTTTTTGAAGGAATTTACAAGCGAGAGTCCTGACTTGATTCATTTCCTTTTTCCACTATTCTCTGTCCATTTACTATGTACATTGTTTACATGGGAACATTTACATTGTATGGGAGTACATATATAAGATGGTACATATGTGTAGTGAAGAGGAATAGGAAACTTTTGCCTTCTTTTGTCACATTTATTTATTTGATTTGATGCAGGACATTTTATCTTATACGTTGAGGATTTATGATAAGGAGAGGGAGATCTTCATAATAAATTGCTTTCTAATTTCATTGTTTACAGCTCATACGAAGATAGCACTCAATTTATATTATAAGGGTATAGGCAAAAGTGAAGGATCATTGAATTAATTTTTCTACTGACCATTATTAAGTATCAAAAATATGTACATGATCATGCTGAAGAGTCCAACTGTAGGCTTAGGAAGAGGCATAATCGGAATAATCAAGTGTGAGAATCTGTAGAAATAAAGTATTCATTTGCACACTAAAGACACTCGAAAGGATATATAAATCTGCGTCCCTCGATAAAATCGAAAGTACCTGTACTTTCGTTCACTCCAAGCATTAATCACGCAGGGGAGTAGAAACTGTGGGGTGACTCATACCCCCCAAAAATACCTTGGGGTTGTGACACCCCCGGAATTTGAATTAAAAATATAAAAGTAAATGTCTGCTATAATTGTCTATGTTAGTCAACTTGATACCCCAGGTATCTATTCAAGACATTTTGGAACCCCCAGGTACCTACAGCAGTCTTTTTCGAGCCCCTAGTATTTATAGTAGCCATTTTGGTACTCCTATAAGTATCTACGGTAGCCGTTTTGGCAACCCCGATTATGTTTAGAAGTCATTTTGGAGACCCCTGGTATCTACAGTAGCCATTTCGGTACCCCTTGGTATCTATACTAGCAATTTTGGTACTCTCATAGGTATCTACAGTATTATTTTGGTGTCCCGAGGTATTTATAATAATCAATATTTAACACCCCATGTATCTAAAATTGGCATTTTCGAGCCCCTATTTGTCTACAGCAGCGATTTTGCCACCCAAAGGTCTGAAGTCACAGGCATACTAGCCCCCCCCCCCCGTTTCTGGGAGGTATCTATATAGGAGTCATTTTTCCACCCTAAAGTATCAATATTAACCATTTTTGGACCCCCCGTTTCAGGTCACAATTTTTTCAAAGCCCCTCCCCCCAATAAAAAATGTGTTCCTAAGCCCCTGCTTACAATTCTCATGTGCAGTTTAGTGTACGGCCCTAAGATTTAAAAAAAAAGCTGCTTGCAAAGGGAATTGATTGCTGACAGTTTTACTGTTACTGTAACATATGTACGATAACGGCTTTTTATGGCTTGTACTATGACATAACCTTAGAAAACTGCTTTTTTGTCACAATTAAGATACCATAAAAATAACATTTGATGTTATGTAAATGGATGTTGTCGCCATTTGAAGAAAATCGTAACTCTTGCTCTTTATATGTTTGTCTCTTGTTGTGCTATCGAGCCGTATTTTTTTATGTCTCCCTTCCGGTTACCTTTGAAAGGAATGACAACCTTTAGTCCAGTACTTTTTTTTGCTTTTTCTGTTTTGAGTGTTAAAACCACTGACCTTTTGAGTAGACACTTGATTTTGAAGGAGTTAGGGATTGTTGAAATACAAGTGATTGGAGGCATAGCTAGAGGACTCATTGAAATGCACTTAATCACGCCAATGGTGCGGACGAGGGCAGGAGGTAATTAAATGGTTAATTAAAATATCCTCACGTTAACCCTACACAAAATAATCGAACAATAATAATGAGTCTTGTTAATTTTGACGTCTGTTCAAATGCAACTTTTTATGCCTATACTTGTATGTAGTGGACGGAAGTATGTATTTACATGTATTTTAATTTGGACTGAAAGTTTACCGTCCTTTCAATATATTGCTGAGTACACACTTGGGAAAGGATAATGGTTGTAGGAGCTGGACGACTTGATGATTGTTATAAGGCGAACAATAATATCTTGTAGTGTATGGACATGCATGTGAGGAAGGGCGATGATGATGAAAGAGATGGATAAAATAAACTCTTTGTCTTAATCTCAACTTTAATTTGATCTCAAGTACCTACACTTTCTGTGAGGATGAATTATTTTGTCTTTTACACGATGAGGGTTTTGCCTTGCTAAAAGTGCCAGCACCAATGCTTCTTTATGTGCAAATAATAATTATTGCTGGCCATTAAAAATGGGTAAACTCTGATGGTTAAATGTAATTAATGCATATATGTAAAGCAAATGAGTGTTAAAGAACTTGCGAAACTTGTACATTTGAAGACAGTACTAAAAATCACGTAGACTTTGATGTAATTTGTGCCCCTTTTTTGCAGCAAAGATTTCAATGATGAAACCGAGCCAAGAAGATTCAATTTTTCAAGGCAAATTTTCAAAGCCTACAAAGCTGTTCTAAGGATGCAAGAAATTAAGCACAGAATTATGTACAGAAACACCAATAACTTATTCATTGCTGAAGAAATATCATGTTGGTAACAAAATATTTGTACCCCCAAAAAAACATTGCTTTCCCCCAAAGTATTTCTTGATAGGGCCCATTCCGAGTCTTACGTGTGCTTAGCTTTGGCCTTTGCTACGGAACCGATGAGAACCTCATCATCCAAACCTTCTGGTGGAACCACGAGGAACAGGAACTGGACGAGTCGGGTAAGGCGCTCTGTAAGAAAATTTCAAATTATATTCCCAATTCTAAGTATTTCATGGCTATGGTATTGTATGGCTAATTTTTTTACCCATTCCAGGAAGAACCCAATTAAGGTGGACGAATGGTATATACAAGAAGATACCCGCCACAATGAACAACGTTGAGTAAAGATATTCCCATCGAGGATCCAAAACAACGGTAGCAATGCAAAGGAAAGCGGCCATCACTACCACGACGAAGGACATCCAAACTGGAGCCTGGAATTTTTGGCGAGAATACATACATGAATAAAACAGATTTTTTCTTGTATAAACGAAGATTTAATTGAAGTTAAAGCTATTCATACCTTAAATGGTCTGGGTGCATCAGGCATTTTGTAACGAAGTACTAACAAAGTTGCAGCTGTAGCTCCATAAAATATCCATGCTCCGTAACTGAAAAAGTCTATGAGCTTGTTCACATCCAGAGCCAAGACCATTAAAATTGTTATGATGGCCTGAAAATTTACAAAAAAATGTCTTCATTTCATTTCCATTGACTTCCTTGGAGGATGATTTTCATGTGTTTTTGCCTATATATAGGAATGTACGTTTATTATAAGGGAGACCGACGGCGTATCACGCTTGACATCCACGTAGGAAATACAGTCGGGTAAGTGGCCTTCTCTTCCTGCTACGTACGTAATTCTGTGGTGGAATTTTCAGGAATTTTGTATGAATAATATAATTCTTTTTGGAAGTAATAATAACTAATTGTCTTAGTAAGCTATCCTACCTCGCAGAAGTAAACAAAACACCATTGCCGGCTCCAAAGGTTGACAAGATAACGGCGAGAGGCATGAGGAAACTCATGACCCCAAGAACTTCTTTACCAAACATCTTTACACAAAATAAGATACAAAGGTCAAGAATAAATTATCTGGCCAAATAAAAATCCAAGTTAATCATTTGATATTATATTTTACTTACAATAGCCACAGACCCAGTGGGAGAGGCAATTTCCTCAGTAGTTAGAACAGTTAGGAAGGAAACATTTACGAGGATATACAAAACAATGACCAAAGGAATTCCATAGAAAATAGCTCGAGGAAGATTTCTACAAAATTAACAAGTCATGATATATTGTTAGCTCGTACAAATAATATTATTGATATTTCCTCAATTTAAAATCACTTACTTGTAAGGATCCTTAACTTCTTCAGCCACTAAGTTTAGTTGATTCCTTCAAAAAATAAGCACAATTTATTAAAAATTCGGTGTAAATATTCGGGGTGGATGTACATGCTCAACCTTATTTTCTTACCATCCATCATAGGCCCACAGTCCGTTGAAAAAGGCAGAGGCGTACATGCCAAAGTTGCTATCCACTTTCCCAGCAAATTCTACATTGAGGTTTTCATTGTGTCCTGTACATCAAATTTTTAAAGATTTAATTTTGAGAAACCTATCAAAACCTCTCAACACCCCAAAACTTCATGTTTTCGTTAATATACAATTAAATTATTGCTAAGATACAATCAAATAAAATTTCATTGTTGTAACTCACCCGTGCAAAGTTTGTAGATGCCGCCACCAATGATAACAGCAATTCCAATAAGTTTTGCAATCGTAAAAATCACTTGAACTCGAGTGGCAAACTCGACGCTGTAGCAATTGACGAAAGTCAATATAACTAATGTTAAGGAAATTAAACATTAATCACTTGAAAAAATGTTGTTGCGAATAAACGTGAAAATATATTGATGGATTTTCAAAAATTGTCCATTATTTACCAATGATAACCGAGCATATAATTTTAGCCCCCCAAACAATATTCGGATCTTCCATATCATCCACAAAAGGCTCGACAATGTTATTCGCGCATGTTAAGCAAATCACTGCAAGTTGGGAAGGCCTGAGTAATGTGAGAGCGGACCAGGAATTTAAAAAGGCAGGAATTGCTCCAAAGCCCGCCATTAAATAGGGATATTCTCCTCCGCTAGTGGGCACTACTGTGCTCAGCTCTATGTACGTGATTGCCCCTATTGATGTAAAAAGAATTTTTTATTTAAAAAAAATTATTTCAGCTGCTCGACGAAATATAATGAAAATTTAAAAATGTGGGTAACATTTTAAAACATTGCTACCGAAAATAGAGAGAACACCACAGCCCGCCCAAATAATTAAAGAGAGCCAAACATTCTGTCCGGTATTTCGGAGGATACCACCAGGAGATACGAAAATACCGGAACCTATAAAAAAACGTTATCAAATCAATAAAAATTGACCTTTTTGAGAAATTTTCGAAATACTTTTTCCAACAAAAATGTGTACCTATCATGGTCCCCACAATGAGGGCAATGCTCCCAAAGAGCCCCACCGTCCTCTTGAGATTAACTCCCTCATCTTTTTTCTCCGGATATGAAATAACGTCAACATTCTTCCCTGAACTTTCAACCACACTTCCAGGAATATCTGGAATTTGAGTTTGAATTAAAATTTTATTACCAGTACTTTTCGTGTTTGAAAAACTGCCGTAACCGGGGAATGTGTGGGTACCTGACTGGAAACCACGATTTTCCATGTTAAAGCTTTAGTTCGTTCTGAAGGAGGATCCTTATCAAGTAGTCTTGTATTTATCCACAGTCAATTTTTGATAAGCTTAATGTAATGATCCGATCCAGTCCGCGTGATTCCAGTAACGTTGTCAGAGCAAATAAAATGCTCAATACGATAAATTCCTCTTAAATAAATCTAATAATACATAAGGAATAATACTCAAGTCAATAAAATTACTTGATATTTCCATTCCTTGAGATCCTCAAGTTAGTGTCAGTTTAAACTTGATGAAATCTATTAGGAAGCTGAAAATTATTTGAAATGTGCTGCTCCTGCACAGTCTACTGTTAACATGCATATAACTCATGAGGAAGTTTGGTCGAATTTCAGCATATAAATACAAGTGATATTGTCGATGACGAAATTAACATGGTTTCATGGAAATTCCGCATTTATCTCTCCTATACTTAACTGATTAATTCCGCGGTCCGCGGTGATTATCATCATTGAAGTTCAACTATAATTTTTTTAAATTCCGATACATTGGAACAATGACAAATCTCTCCGACAAAATACTTATGCTACAAGCATACATTGCTGGAGAAGTTAATCAAGGTATTTAGGAAGATAAGTGTTGAACTTGCATGAAGGTGAATTGTATGAGATGTTGTGCGGATAAACCATTTAAAGGATGTAACGTATGTTTGTGCTCTAATGAGTTTTTATGAATGTAAAATGTAACACTTAAGTATGTATTGTTCAGGGAAGTGGGGAAGTCATTACAAAGTATTCGTGGCAGGGGCATGAAAATTACGACATTACTGAGCTACCCTAAAGTTTAATAATTTTATTATCGTAGGTTGTCGCTGCTTCCAACGGGAAAGTTATCAGGTATGTCGAAAAGAGTGAAGCAGAACTCATATAAATATGCAATGCACAAATTTATGCAATGTATATACTTGGGTCGATAGAAATACCGAAATACGTATGCTAAATATTAAGGTACATTTTATTTTCTCCAAACACTTTAACGTAGTGTGTTTTTAAACATGGTTTTAAGACATGAAAGCTATTTGCTTTTGTCTAGGAGTTTCACGTGCCGTAGCGCCGTAGGTTAATATTAGCTTTTGTAAACTATACGCGTTTAAACCACAATAAGCTTATCATTGTAAATAAATTCATTGAGCCTGCCATCATAGCCATTTTATCAGTTGACATTAACCGATTAGTATAATTCTATATCTCTACAATATATCATTGCATCATTAAAGTAGTAGCATCGACAATTAAAATTATTGCATCATGGTTTTATTCTGATTCTTCGCGGAAAAAATGGGATTTGGGGGAAATGTAGATTTTAATAATTCCCTAAAATTTGAATGTATGAAAGCTCCCTACTCCCACATCAGTTATTGTTCAACATCAGACTTGCATTTTTATTTATAAAAGAATACGGGCACCGAACCGAAGACTCTTGATCATGCATTTATGTATAGAATAATCCTAGCTCGCCTGTTAGATTAAAGCTGTACAGCTCCAGTAGTAATAATTATTTACATCGACTACAGAACATAGCTTTCCGCATTTTACACGGCTACAGGAAATCTCACAAAATCTTGAACCTGAATAAAAAAATCCAAGTAAAACAACCACAGAAATGGAAATCATTCAGAGAGGGTTAAGTGGCATAGAGTACTTTGCTGCTGGAAACGTTGAGACTGCATCGTGTGCATAGGTATAAGTTTATTTGTATCTTTATATAACGTATACATGGATTATGTTGCTAAAATTTTTAAATAGTAGAAGATATAAATAAGAAGATGGAAAGGTGGAGGATTTCTTTGGTTCAATCAATGATGTCTTATCTTCGGCCCCTTCTACGCAGTGAGAGGTTGTTGCGAAATTTTGGTGCTTGCAAATTCGGGTTACGTGATGTTCGAGCGCTACGTCGTGGTTTGCTCGCATGCCTGCATCCAAATGCCGATATCTGGGGTTTGGGCAGTGTCAACGAATGCTGACTTTTCCTGCTTGCTTTTTGAAGCTTGCGTGTGGAAGTGGATCGATGCCTATTCCTTAGGCTTTCTCCCTCCAGATCTTGGCTATCATTACTCAGCATCATCTTAACAAAATGGAGGGTACTGTGGCTAGAACTAGGACTAATCTGAAGATTATTGGTCGCAGCTCCAAAGTTAGTAGAACTTTTTGAGGTTGAAGCATGTCTTTTAGTTGCTCTTCCAGAGTGAGATCTGGATGGGTTTGGGATGTGTGAGCGTGAGCGGGATGATCTGGAAGCGCTTGAGGTGAGTTGATTCGTACTGGACTTGTTCCTGGAAAGAGTGTTTGAATCTTGAGCATTTGAGGATTCATTCGTTGCAAACCACCAGTCATGACAGAAGGCGAGATCCATTTCTTGACGTCAAATCTCAAATCTTTCAGCTTTTAACATGTAAAGGTAAAAAAATAACCATTAGCTGATTGCTCTGGGTTATTTGAATATCTGTAGTTAGTGATATTGATTCATTCATTCATTTCATAATTTACCTCGTAATTGTTCTCCAAATATTGCAATAACTTCCGAGTCGAGAGATAGGCCGTTGCACCGCACTTAGCACCATCAACAATAAACGTCGCGTATAATTTTTACATTAATTACTAATGACTTTTACCCTACGTTTACATCCTAAATGCAACTTTACCATTTTACCAACCAATGCAATACACAACGCAAATTATTTCAAACTTTAAAAAAAATATTGCTTCCCCTATTCCCTACATTATTTATTATGTATCATTACACAATGAATCTTTCCTCTTTCCTAGATTTTCTTTCCTAGAGGTTGATTATTAATTAATTACCAATTTATCATTTCTGTAAAATGGTCATTGAGTCATTGAGTAATAAAATATTATGGGATTATTCCCATTTCCAGCATTCCAACTGCAACTTCGCGACGTCGCATCCCTTCTACATACCGCTTATTGTTAGCGCGTGATCCCGAATGAATAGTGCCCAAGCTACAAGCAAGTTAGAAATAATATACAGAATAACTCTTTTTCTTGAAACAATGCGATGAAAAAATTGTATTATTATTCAAATAAATTAAAAAAAAAAACAATAATATGGATCACTGAGAGTTTGAAACTAAAGATAATAATAAACCAAACAAAAAATTCATCCCCGCCAAAATGGAACTCAAATAAATAATACTGCGTGTCCATGGTAAAGTACAAATAATTGGTGTAGCAGTAGTATAAAAGTTAATAATAATAAATAAATATTACCAACTATTAATAATAATAATTATAATGACTAATTAAGTAAATATTTTTGTTGGTTTTCCTGTTCTTATGTGAATAATTCAAGAGACGACTAGCATTTTACTTCATTCAAACCCACTTCATTCCTTACTAATCACACATCACGTCGGGGAATGAGGAATGTTTTTTCTACATTTGAATGAATTTTCGTGAACTACACCTTTTGCAATTTTGCATTGTTCTTCTTCATTTTTAGTGGGCCCAAACAACACATAATCTCACTTGTGCATTGTGGTTAAATGATAAAAAATCAAAGGATTGCATTGGGTAATTTACAATCACAAATTTTCATTTCAAATCATTATTATCGGTAACTACAAGGTGCTGGGGATTTTTTCTTAGGAACATTATTTGTTGCTCGAGTCGTTGTGCTATAAAGTCATACAATTCATATTCTGAACGAAGCTTCTCCCTCAGGATGTCTCGAACTTCAGAGGAGATAGGAGGAGGATCCGGGTGGATCTTCTCCGGCTCTGAAGGACAAAATTTAAATATAGTAAATAATATCAAAAACTCTCAATTCTTTTAAGGTAATGATCTGGGTGGTTAGTTATTGTTTACAATGATCATTCAAAATTTCCATAAACACACATTTCTCACCAAAATTAGTAGCTCCTTTGAAAAATCTTGGAATGTAATTCTCAAAAACATGGAGTGTTTCCTGAAGTCGCTCAAAAACTCCAACAACCGAGTAGTACTTCTCAATATTAAATTTTGCTCTTTGCAAGGCCCATTTATTATTGATTATCCTGAAGATAAAAGCAATACAAATATTTTACTCAACAAGTCCGGAATGTGCAAATTCCTAAATCCACTCCAACTTTTGAACTTATTCCCTTACATAAATTACGTTATTTACATTGTTACCAACTATAATTTAATAATTTTCTGTATTACACATTAAAGACTCACACGCAAGAGTTGAACTGCCCACAGAAGAAAGGTACCATCAATGTAAAGTCCTCACTCCCGTCTTCGTACGAACATTCGGAATCAGCTTTGAGAACACATTCTTGAAAATCTTTGTGAAGCCATTCTTGCCCTAAAATCAAGAAATATTTAATTTCATACAACCTTCTTCAAGTTCTTGAAAACTTAAATCCTGGCAAACTTCCTCACATGGCACAGAGGAAATGTCTGCACTGAATTAGCTGAACCATATAACAATTTAAAATTTCGTCTCACACCGCCCACCAGGAATAGTTTTACATGGTAATTTAGATGAAAGAAGTAAAAAAAAAAATTCTTTAAATTACCGTTCCCCTCCTCAATCTCATTCCGGCGATCCACTTCCTGTTGGACTTTAACTTTGTCTGACCGTTTCCAATGGAACGCTAATCGTATTCGTTCTAGAGGCTCTTGAACCATGTTAATATAAATAGGATTCTCGAATACATATCTGAATGACCATTAAAAACACGTCCAATTATATCCGCAAATGAAAAACTTAAAAAAAATTGTTAAATCAAAATCTCACTTACTGCTGATACTTGGTAAAGTTAACAAAATAAAAGTGACGATCATAGCTCCGTGGCAGGTGTTGATACTCAAACCATGTCACCAAGCTTTTTTGCTCTTCTTCCAATAGAAACCTGCACGATATCGGTTAAAATTATCTCGGGGAAAAACATTGAAACATTGTGTTTATTTGTTATTTACCTTGGCCAAGGTGTCCTGTATTCATGCTGAAGATGCTTATAATTATTTGGTTCCTGTAGTTCCAACAGGAGATTATCAATGAGATCACCGCCTCCCCAGGGTACTTGATTTAACACTACCCAAATGCTGTCCTTGTCAGTTCTGCAAAAATGAAACACTTGTTACCTGCTGAGTTTCAATTATTTCCACACACATAAAACATTTGGCTTTTTTACATTCTCTCATGTCAACAAAAAGTTCTCGCAACGCACAACGCACCGGTTCAAGGGTTTTAATTCAAAATTTATATACAGAACTGAATTCACGGTTGAAATAAACTGTAGCAAAAGGGTTAATCAAGCATAAACATGCATGTTCATTTCAATCAACCATAAATGTTCTACTTTATCTGCCGACTCACTCCCAAACATAAGGGTCAATATGTATATAAAGGTATCTACTAAAATAGAGTATATTTTTGCACCATGTGGAAATCTGTTTTCTCACCTGTTCACAGCACTCGGCACAATCACAGCATCCTCCAAATTATCCAGCATCCTCCAGTCTTGTGATGTCAAAGGTTGGTGAGAAAGTCTTAATTTTTGTTGCCAACCCAAATTGGAAATATTCCCTGTTTGATTACTTCCCCGGTCTTTATAAACCTTGCGGACTTCATGGAGCAAACGATGAGGCTCATTATTCCCTCCTCTTCCGACTCGATGTAATGCCAAGGAATCCGCCAGCATGGAAATGAGAGAGATCTTTATGCCCAGTAGGAACAGAAATAAAGGAACGTACCTAAAACGAAAAACAAAATCAACAATTGATTACCAAAATTAATTACTTCACTGGTCTAAAATACACGTGACATGGTTTTAGAAGTTAATTACCAAAGATTCACATAGAAAAAGATCCAAAATTTTGCCAGAAAGTCTCGCTTCATTTTTCTTAAAATTACCATAATAAAAGGAACTACTAATAAAAGTTTAAAGTCTAAATCTCCCTGCACCCCGTCAAAAATTTCCAGTTACATTTCACTTGCAATTGCATTGCTTTGCCTATATTTTATAGTTTGTGAATAAATAAAAGGGCAAAAAGAGACAAGAAAATTACGAAATGTCAAAACGTTAGAAAAGTTGGGGAAAAACTTTAGAAGCACGCTTCCTTTCTGACTGTTGATGAAGAATGATGAAAAGTCTGAATTGAGTTAAGACAAGGTATTTTCACAGGGACTAGGATTTTACAGCGTACATATATATGCAGGTAAGTATTTGAGAGATAAGGAGTGAACAAGCGGAAGTGTAATGACAATGGCAATGTCCTCCTCTTTTTATTCCATTTAACTACCAGCCTAAAGTTTTATGTTGCTTAGATCTTCCTCCCAATTTCATGGTTTAAGACTATAAATAATCCTGAGTGTAAGTACCTTACATTGAAATGCATCAGTGTTTATGTATGTTTACACATTGCTTTAACTGAGCAGCTGTTTAAAAATAAATATATATGAGAGAGAATCCAAAGCAAAGATTTTTAGCACAGTAGTAATTGTGGCTTTCAACGAGCGAGTTACTGTACTAACTGTTTTGTTATTATGAAAGGTGAAGCATTTTTCTCATGCAACTACACTGCAGATTGCAAGTATTAAAAAAGCTACCTTAACTTTACATATATGTTACTTGACTATTTCTACAATTGCTGTTTACTGCTTCAGTGAGTACATGATGATAGCCATCTGCTTGCAGTTCTTGTGGTATAGCAATTTTATTAAGTGGCTTTGGCTTAGATTTTTTACCTCTTTTACTATTATCTTAAGTTGAACATGTCATGGAGTTGTGAGCACTGATTTTGCTTGAATATATATACCTAAGACTGAATTTAGCAAATTTTTAGTGTAATTTTTACATGGGAGGCATCTTTTTGGTTGACGAGATTTAATTTCAAATGATTGTCCTACAGAGAGAGAGGGAGAGAGATTTTAAGAGATAAATGTGCTGTGGTGAAAGGCGCTGGCCAGTAATCCCAACCCAATTAATGTCAAAAGTTTTCACAATTTTTTTAACTCTCATGTTCGGTTTAGGATTAGGTAGGAGGAGTATAGATATACATATGTAATGCCTTGAGAATGAGAATGAAAAATGAGTAATTCTCATACATCTGTACATGACTTCCTCTATACAGTAGTCAGAGATTTCACTAACTAAATTATCAGTCAATTATTTCGGATGGAGTTAAAAATATATGGGTATGGATGCATGCTTTGGTTTGGGTGTGGATGTCTTTTGGAATCTAAGAGAGTGGAAA
This sequence comes from Spatulosminthurus flaviceps, assembly GCA_034693705.1. NCBI lineage: Eukaryota > Metazoa > Arthropoda > Collembola > Symphypleona > Sminthuridae > Spatulosminthurus > Spatulosminthurus flaviceps. The sequence continues at coordinate 5,751 of JAQFXU010001534.1, read as the reverse complement.
TTAAATTATTTTTGCTTTGAAATATATGCTTCCGTGTTTTAAGTTATATTATTCTATACTTTAGTATTACATTGCAAATGACATTTCTTTTATATAGAACATTACTTTTTACTTTAGCTTATACTTAGTTAGTACGTTGACACGGGGCATTATAAAAGGAATGGCTTAATGAGGTTTACACCTCAGTTTATGGCACTGAGTGATAATTTTGTGGTATTGGAATGGAAAAAATTTGCTCCTTGGTTTGGTATCTGATATCTTTCTCGTAGTGATGTGATAGTAGATGCATCTTACAATTAGTATAAATCTATTTAGCGGGACTGTCACATTTTACATTGCACTATAACATTTTGGAATTTGGGAGGTTATATACTGTACACAATTGTAGGACATACTGACATGTGTAATGGACATGGACAAGTCTAACTACCGATGACGAAAGGTCTGGAGTAGATAGACTCACTAATTTTAAGCTTAATATTGTGTATAAATGCTAAGATATTTATGAGTGCTATGAGTTAAGGATCAGTAATTACTGCATAAGGATTACACTAGGTTTGAATATAACTACTACTTTTGGGGTGTCTAAACTAAGTTTTCATTTGCATTTTGGTTTGCAATTTTCGAAAGGTTGAAGGCAAGAACTTCCTCATAGGTAGGTGGTGGTTTTGTTGAAGGCTCCTGGGGAATTTCAACCTTATTATCGTTTATGGACTCCTCCTTAGATTCGTCCAGATCCAGAGATTTACTGGGGCTTGCAACAAAAGATTCCTCTTGAATGGATTCTGTAGGATTCAGCATCTTGGGAGTGTTGCCATGGCGAATGTAGGACTTGAAACTTCGGGCGAGCATGGATAGGTAATTTTCATTATGGCGGCAGGAGGGGTCACGCTCAAGAATGTGAAGAAGGGTGTGGAGTTGAGCTCGGGATTGCGCATGTCCTTGGCCTTTGACTTCACTTGGGGAATGAATAGGAACGATGGCAGGTTTGGTGGCCGCAGGTTTCAGTTCAAGTTTTTCCCCGGTGATGACATTGAAGGAAGAGGGACTGCTTCGGCTTTTCAATTGTCTGCAAGAATTTGTTAAACAACGAATAGCATAAGAGAATGCATTGGAATTATTAAAAAATTTGCTGAATGTACTCAATAAAGATACTCATTGTCAGATTAAGGGCCAGTTGATTTGAATATCTTTCTTACCTCAAGCCAGGCTTCTTATCGTCCATAGTAAAGAGCAGCATATTGCCAATGGATCCACCGCAGCAAACACTTACAAAGCATAGGAGAGGGTAGCACATCATGCAGAGCTTCACAAAAATAATAATTTTTGTGAATCTGAATCTACGCTGTTGAGGGTTCAGGTACAAAAAATTAAAATCTGTGGAATCAATATAAGTCAAATACCAGAACCATGAGAAGGGCATCGGTGTTTCGACAAATTCCTAGCTTTTGGTAACAATAATTAATTATCTGAGTCTCAACTGACGCTTTCCTATGTTCCGTGCAAAGAAACTTCTCTTTTTGCGTGGGTTCCATATTGATGATTCCTCGACTCAGGAGAAAGAAGCAAAAGACGTATGAAATCGTCGCAAACTTATTGATAGCTCGATGCTGTCAAAAAATATTCAGCTTTATTTTACAAAAGATTATAAGGGATGACATAAAAATATTCATTTTAAATAATTTTGACTCAACTTACTCCCCAACTGTCGCTATCAATTTTGAACATTAATTCCAAGAGCGAACCAAAAAGGCATACCATGGCAGAAATTGTAGAAACATAGATCATGACCTCAATAAAAAAGAGGTCCCTTGGTACCTTCTGCACTTGTTTGTACAATCGGTCAATGCTTTCTAAAACAACTGGGCGACAGCATACGGAGAAACCTCTATGACTGCAGTTAAGTATGTCCGAGGCTCGAGGGGCGGGGATCATTTCAGTTTGCTGAATATTCCAGCTTCGGTCTTCCCCAGTTCCGAGCACCACGAGGACAATGAAGAGGATGTGGGCGAACTATTTAAAGGAGAGACCAGAGCAAAGGCAGGAAATTAATGCTTTAATGTTTTACAGTAAATTAATTATTATTATTAAAATTAATGTTTTACTATAGCCAATATACTATTCGATTACTATGGCCAATGACCATATAATTTTAAGAGGCAATAAATTTTGCACAAAGAATTACAATTAAAACGGGCCTCCACAAGTATCGAAGCGCCAGGGAGAATCTCCCTTCATGCTTGGAGTACTTTGATACAATCATTTTATTAAAGTGCAAAAGCTTAGAACAAATGCACAAATATTTGATAGACACACTTTTCACAATAATAATTCTGGCAGGCTATCAGTTATAATTTCAGATCAACTGTTAAACGAATACAAACGTGATACATGAACAGAGAAGCATTTATTGGCAGTCTGGCACGCCGTGTCTAGGTTATTCTGGAACACTGGACAACTGATGACGCGACGCAGACAAAATGCAGGACCGAGAGCTGAGAAGATATAGGATGAGAATGAGATCGAGATGTCAATGTCAAGGGCGTCAAGGCAAGGCAAAAGGACAAGATACAAAATAGCTAATAACAGCTCAGTGTCTGATCTGATCATTGCATTGTACTGCATTGCTATTATGCTATTTAATGTTTCCCAAGATTCTATTATTGTTTGCCGGATTAATGTCGGCAAAAGAACTTTAGGATTGCATAAATTCATGCATTAATATTAATAGTAATATTTTATTATTATTATTATTATCAATATTATTTTGTTTTTGTACAAAAAAGTGCAAACTGTAGATAACAAGCTGCATAGATAACAAACATCGGTTGATACCAGTTTCTTGAATGCAAAAAACAAAACTATGCGTTACAATTTAAAAAAATCAAGACCTTGCAACTTCAGGATTTGGATGCGCAAAAAAGGATACCTGGTCTACTTATTTCTATTGAACAAAATACTTAGATCTCAGGCAAAGCCAAATGTGTAGCTAAGTTGGAATGATTGGTTGGTTTATTGTAAGGACCAAAACCGGCACGTTGAACGAGATAAAGAATACAATTGATTATTCCACCGTACCAGGTTAAAAACAAGCAAATACAAAGCGAGTACACAGTCTACGATTCTTCGTAAAATATTAATCGATTATTGACTCTGTTGGCAGCAGGATGTTTCAATTCCCACCACACTCTATTTTTCTAGAAGTATGGCTTAATTTCGGGCAGTTTCAATATTTTTGGTTCTTACAGTACAACTTCGGAAAAATTATTATTTGAAGCTCTAGGGTTTATTCTGCCTTTTGGTGACTGGCAAACTTGACAAAAATCTGGAACATGATTCAAATGAAATATTACATGTATTAAATGCAAAGCATATGCATTTTATATGTTCCACAAAAATAAATAAATAAATGGGTGCTCACATCATCCAAAGTAGTTTGCGAAACCGAGTAATCTTCAATAAGCCCATCTTGTCTAACAGATTGCATAAGCTCAAACACGGTGTTCAGTTTAGCATCCCCCTGGGCTATATTAAATTTGACCTGGGAGCAGTGGGAGCTGATTAAGTTGGCATAAGGCATCTTCTCTTCCATAAATTTAAAAAAAGACTCCTGACTTTCCTCTAAGCATCGAACAGTTAACATGTACCCGGAACCAAATCTGTCAACAGAGATCAATTGACAAATAATTATTTGTTAACATCCAACACCCAACCCAATACGTTATTGTACACAAGCTCAACCATGTTCATGCCTCATATAGAAAAATTCCATTTCATATGGGCTTGAAAATGAAAGTTACCTATTTTTGAGATGTTGAATACTTCCAAAGCATTCAAATCTTCCATTAACCTGCAAAAATGGAAAGATATTCGGTCTCCAAATGTATAGGGCAAGATTTTTAAAATAAAAATTAACCAAAATACATTTATAATTATCATACCATGATTCCAACTCGGGAACAAAGTGCCTCACACTCCTCCATTGAATGAGTCGTAAGAATCACAGACTTTTGTATCCTGATTAGGAATAATATAACTCCCCATAATTGTCTTCTAGCTGCTGGATCCATTCCGCTAGTTGGTTCATCCTGAAAAGTTTTTCACGTTTTTATTTTTCGGAGAATCATTTAGCATCTCTCATTGTGTCAACTCTGAATTATCAACCTAGATATTCGGAAAACACGTACCAAAAAAATTACATCAGGATCACCTATCATGGCTAGGGCCGTACTAAGTTTCCGTTTATTACCGCCAGAGTAATTGCCACACCTCTGAAGCGCATATCGACCCAACCCGAGAGTCTCAATGAGGTCATTGGATGCCTAATGTAAAAATACTTGTCATAAGGATGGTATTTTAAAACTATAAACAAACCATTACAATTTTTCTCGATAAGTGTCGCAATCGCAATACAAACCCGCTCTCTATCAGCAGATTTCATTCCCCTTAACGACGCATACAGGTCAAGAACTTCGAAAGCATTCAAAAGCAAGTCCAAGCCATCTTCCTGGGGACAGTAACCTAAATGTTTTCGAGCTTCGTCCCGCTTCAAGACCACATCTTGACCTGACACCATGGCTTTACCGCCTGAGGGCAAAACATCCCCTGTGAGCATCTAAAAAAGTGTGTGAATAGATTGATTAAGTTCGGGAAACACGCTGAAACACGCCAATGTTTCCCAGTCTCCTTCCGTATATATATAGCTGTTTAAACGCCTGCCTTTAAATTGGGATTTTCGAATTGTCGATTTGTCCATTATACCAATTTTTTGTTTTTACACTATATATAAGTTTATACAAGTGTAAAGGTGATTCGCTCAGCTGAATCTGTTTTATGAACGCTAAAAAACAAAAGATTAGCGTACCTTAAAAGTTGAAGTTTTTCCAGCCCCATTTATTCCTAGCAATCCGAAGCATTCACCCCTTCCGATAGCAAACGTGAGACCATTGACTGCTGGCTCGGCATGCTTTGGGTAAAACTGAAATCAAGGGATCCATAATAAGTGTTAAGCCTTTTCAGAATTTTGAATAAATTTTGTATATGAACTCACTTTGGTAAGCTCTTGTGCAACGAGGACGTAAGCATGAGAATCCAAGTCATTTGACATGACATACTGCCTCTCTTCATGAACATCTTCATCTTCGTCCTCGAAAGTATCTGAAGACTGGATTTAAGATTAAAATCAGAAAATAGCTTTAGAGTGGTTTCACGCAAGTCTGAATTACCAAAATCTAGTCTTGTGGAAGTTGTGGAGAGGAAAATTGCTTCGGATTCGCATAGGTGCTTTAAATTTGTCAATAGCAAAAATATCCAGCTAGAGGAGCATTTCCCAAGTCTTTTCTCGAACAAATGAAAACGATCATATTTACGAATCGTGTATTTTTTTCTACCCTAGCGACTTATTTACAAACCCCTCATTAGCCCTTGAGTTAAAGTAGCCGTTGCTCTCTGTGAATAGGAAGGCTATAACGATTTGAACATGGAATTACAAATTCCAATCAATATGTGACAGCAGCTGCTGTGAGGGCTATGCGAAACCAGAAGTATTTTTCATGGCTACAAAACTTATCAATATATACAGAAAATATCAATTATAATTGTTACATTTCTCGGTTTGGGTTTAAAAAATTTCATGAAAATCCGCCGTCTATACTCAATGATTAAGTCGAAAATGAACAAGTTGAGGCAAAAAATTGCAGTTCGAAGATGCGCACAGCAAAATAAGAATAATGATAACATTATTTTTATTAA
>JAQFXU010001533.1:0-28079 GCA_034693705.1 Spatulosminthurus flaviceps | reverse complement strand
ACTAACATTTTTTGAAAAAAAAAGATTTTCCAAAATTTTGGACTTATTCCAGTTTGATTCTAAGCTTCTCATATAATGACAGCTAACAATAAATAAGAAAATTTGAAGCAGTTGCATCATGATTAAAGCGTATTTATATTTTATATATAGGCAATTTAATCAAAAAATATTTATAATTTCCCACGTATATTGTTCATTATTGGTCCAGTCTACTAAAAACGAAAAGCCACTCTTTTCTCATTTCTTAATTTAAGGATATACATGTAACTCATCAACCAGAGAAGTTTTGACCAGCAAAATAAATCTAGCTTTTAGTAATATTAAAAATTTTCTTCCGAGTTTCCTACTACAGTAACAATAATAACTGTTCTACACAGAATGGAGTTTCATTATTTACTTGGTAAAATAATAGCTAATTACTCAAATAAGAAAATTCCTGTACTTACATAATGTGTTTTAGGAAAAAATGTCAGTTACAACCAAAAAGCTTTCAGGGATTTTTAATACATACGTTATTTTTCTTTGCTTATTCTAATATTGACTCTAATCTGCTATTGCCAGTCCGTTTAGCACGGGGATTGGACACACGTCTAGCAGCATAGAACTGAGTTGCAGAAAAAGTAGAATCAGGTTGCGAAGTTTGGGGGCCGCATGAATTGCGCCCTGCGGATGTCATATCTTGCATTTCTCTGCCATCTTCCATTGTCCACACTTCCCAAATCCCTTGACTAGCTGGGTCTTGCACTATACGAATCCAATCAAATTAGTTTTTAAATACCAAAGCTGGAATAGGATGAGCACATATGTTTACTTGGCTGTTGCAAACCATTTTGTATTATCATTAAAAATTGCTTTAAAATAAATATTGGGAGGAGGTGTAAGCAGAAGCGTAGAGTCCGGAGTCCGTGGTCAAGTCCGATGCTTAGTACGCATAGATTCGTCGCCCGAGATTGCGAATGGATGTTCTAAACCATCAACCTCTTGTTATATTTGAACGGAAGGATATAGGGTCAAATGTACTTGTGGGGCAAGTGAAGGGTTATACAACATGTCTTTATTTAGCGTGGAGTAATATTTATATACAATCAGTGGTACCCTTTCAATGAATAGGCGCCTATACGACGCGTTCTATATTCAAAAATTATGTATATTCATACATAGAAGGGCACTATATAATGAAGTGGGACCCCTACCGCTATGTCTTGGCTTCTCCCTTCCCCCAATGTACTGGATCAGACTCTTACATTGTTTGATAGCAGATTCAATTGAATTTTGTATAGAAAGTACAGTTTCGAAACTAATACTTACTGGCTTTAGCTTATAAGTATTCCATCCCTAGATGTCTCGATTTGTAAAACTGCTTTGTTAACAATTTTAAAGAAAAATTGAGTTTATATTTCCTCAAATCTTGAAAATTTCACCCACACTCAGTCTAATCAGCATTGAATACGTTAGATAGTTACATTGTCATAGCAGAAATAATAATTTATTAATATTCTTGGTCTCATCATGAGTCCTTGTAGCACTTTTGTGCCTATTTAGATGATAGTTCATTCAACTTGGTCGTGAAGTTTATTTTTAACGAAGTAATGTAACAGATTACTGAGTTGCATTAATCAAATTCATTTTCTCGTTTCCAGGTCAATTTTAATTTCTTTAATTGAACAGGCCCAAGAAAATACTTACGCATGTAAAATCCTTGTCTCCTCCTTTCCAGCTCATTCCTATACGCTTGCTCTTCATTATCTCGTCTCAACCAACGGCAGAAAACTATCAGCAACTGAATTTATGATGGCAAAAAATTTATTGGTGTTAAGCTGAAGTTAAAGATTCGGAGGAAAAATAATTTCTTCAACACTTATTTTTTTCCAACAATCCCATGTACATTTTTTAAACTTACAATAATAGTAACGAAGATAATGAATCCCACAAGGGCAATATTCGTCCAATCCAGGGACTCCATCAGTAATATAATCTTCCCTTGAAAGGTAGAACTTTTAGTTGCTGTCACGTCACAATTCCGATAATATCAAGCGTAAGATTTAACACCATTTTTTGAGCGTCTGCTCTGAGGAATTGACGGGACTGGAAAATACAGTCGATAATTTATTTGGGAGTAAACGTCACTTATTAGAGTAAATAAGTACTAGTAAATAAATCCAAGGCCTAACTCAACTAATTTTTTTCCCCTCTCACTGATTAATACTTCATTGACAGTCATGGTTTGATGTGCTTTGGAAGAGAAAATTAACTGAAATGAATATTATTTCAAGCTCTTATCAATGAGGAATTATTTTGTTTAGCTTATTTTTCATAAGGACCCTACGGAGCTCCTTGTCACTAGTAAACACATTCTCTTGACTTAAGCTCTTTATATGCTCTTTCAACATTATCTTCACATCTACTTATACTTCTACCCTACATCCCTCATGTGTTGCACATATAATGTATATAAAATGTATGCGCTTCTAAATTGACCATAATCATCTTGGCAATATATTGTATTTAATGGGAATGTGCGGATGAAAACAGATGGTTTTATTCTGTACGTGTACGTAGTTTTTGTATGATTAAATACAAACCATAACTAACAAGTGAGGGCTTATCCCTTCCATCATTTTAACTTTTAAAGCTCTGCATATAGTAAATACTTACAAAGTACGACTGCTGAGGATAAGTGACTATTACTAGCTAGAGGATTTAATGCTTTCGTGTGTGCAGGAAAGACAAACGGTTATCGCATGGATAACATTTCAAGTGCATCATATATGAAAGAGTTTTTTGATTGCTTAATCTTCCAGCTTTTCAGACTTGACTGACCGAGTGAGTGTTGGGTTAATCTAACAAGGCCCGTGTAAAGTTTCGTACTCTAATCTGTCAAGCCTTCCGTGTACGTGGGGTAGGATAAATTTATAATTAACATAAGGGGGCAGTAGTCAATCATCCTTGTCTATCATCTTCATCTATATTTTTAGTACTTGCGTGAATACAAAAGAAACCCTTTTCCTCCACATAGTAAGTACATATTTTAACTTCAACCTCAATATGATTTTATAATATCCTTCCCATATCGTTGTGTACAACTCCGTCGTTTCTAAGGACGGCGAAAAATCTAAAAAAGCTGTGAAAAGCTAAATTGTTCCTCGCCTCACATCATTTGTCTTCCAAGTTGAGATCCCCGATACAGCAGGTTATGATATCGATCTTCTATAGCCTAGATGAACTGTGTGTGGTCCATGTGAATTAGCTTATATAGTTACATACTTAAATCTATCCTATCTATTTTAACGATCAATTAAAAAGTAGAGAATAAGTGCGCCAGAATAGTGGAAAATGATAACTGAAACTGATTGTAGGTATAGCTGCTGAATTGACAAAGGAAAGGTAATATAATAAAGTAATGAGTATATAAAAATAGTAAATTATAATAGTAAAATAAGCATACAAAAAATAGTAAATTATAATAGTAAAATAAGTATATAAAAAATAGTAAATTATATTATAATAGTAAAATAAGTATATAAAAAAAATAGTAAATTATAATAGTAAAATAATAAGTATACTAGAAACCCCACCAGCAACAGTGATGGAAAGTCAGATAGCACATACCAAAAGCGCGGTCTGCGGCCGCGCTCTAGCAGCGGTTTGAGTTGTTGCTCATGCGCACAACAGAGAGCAGTTGATTGAACGAACGAATCAAGACGACTCGGCTCATTTAAATACTGAGTATTGATAATAACCAACTAGTAGTGAAGCCCAGCTCCGCAAGGGTGGGGAGGGGACTCACAACGGTCAGTTTGCCAATTTCGGCGGCCATTCATATTTTGTCCAAAAATGAAGTGTCATTGTGGAGCAACCTGAATTTTTTTCTGAAGCCTTATGTTAAAATGCAACTTTTGGCCGAAAAATTTTCATCCTATGTTCACCATAGGAGCGGGGGTGGCCGCAGATGTGGAGTCTTTTAACGTTGTGTGAACGGGGAACGGCAGTATTTCACTCCTACAGAGGTAAGGAGTTAGTGATACTAACCCTTTGGTAAAAATTGAATTTTGTAGCAAAAATAATGTAGATTTTTTTGACATAGCGATTTTTTGTTGCCATAATGCAAACCATATGTAATGGTTTCCTGAAAATTAAGGAACTTTGGTAGGTTGCAAAATTGAATACACTCAACACAGAGGCATGAATTTGGAAGAGTCTGAAAGATTAGGTTTTTACCTTTCAGAATTGTATCTACACGAATTTTTACTCTCACATGGACCGAAGATATAGGGGGCTGAGTATGAGCTATTGGGGGTATAAAAGTGTCCCTTAATTTGGGTAAATTCAGGGTCCGTACAGGTGCCCCAGTCTTACGTTGTTATACCCCCAATAGCTCATACTCAGCTCCCTATATCTTCGGTCCACGTGACAGTAAAAATTCGTGTATTTTAATATTATTCTGCAGTTAAGTTAAACAACTTCGGACCTTTAAGTGGAAAACTACATTATAAAAAAGGGTGGCATTTCTTCTCCTTTATGCACAGATAAACTGGGAGTAAAAACGACGCTGTTTCTATTTGCGATGGCGATTAAAATTTAGTATATCAGCTTTAAAGACGGTATTTTACTGGAGACTTGATTGGTTTTAATCCCCTATGCTGACATGTTGTTCTAATTTCTTACCATGGATGTGCTATATTTATGGTAACAGCAAGGATGTAGCTTCTGTAGGACCAAACATGAAACTGCCCTGAATGAAATTCACGAGTTCAAATAAGCTACAGACAATAAGTATATCGTATCATTGAATATTTCAACAATTCATTTTTCAACATGGTTACAATCGAAAGAAAATTATACTACACGACATGTACTTGCAACTAACTACTAGGACAGTTAAAAATAAATACATTGACAAAGGATTTTGCGTACTTTAAATTATAAAATCCTTTGATTGATTGAAACGAACTACAAATTCCGGGGATAGAAATTTGCAAAAACTTCAAGCGTAAAGCTTAAAAGAACTTAAAAAAGGATAAATATGAGCTTAAAAATATTACTACTAAACTGTTTAGTTTTGCAACCATATGCATAGCTTTATAGATACATGATCTAGTAAAAAATTAAACAATAAAGCGCATTTATAATGAAAAAAATATGTATGTGCTTTTTTTATTGAAAATGACAGTGCAGACAAGATCTTATTTCATATAGGATATATTATTTTAATGATTAATATGAAATAATCCATTGTATAAATGTAAATCTTATTTTTATGTCTAAATAAATGAACTATGCGAAAAAGAATGAATCAATAGTTGTTCTGGAGACTTTCCGACTAGATGGAGGTGGAGGTAGGCCCTTCTTCCCCACAAATAAAAGTTGGATTTCATCCAAACTTTTCCCTTTAGTTTCCGGAACAAAGAAAAATACGAAGCAAATTCCGGCAACACAAAAACACGAAAAGAACACGTAAGACCAATTTGTTCCAATTATATGTTGTAAATCAGCAAAAAATCGGATGACTAAAAATGTGAAGAACCAATTGAAAGATGTGGCTATGGCGGAAGCTGTACCTACATTGTCCAGAGGTAATAAGGAAATTAATATTACAGTTATTTGTGAAAATAATCGCCTGATAAAAAGAATTATTCACTAAACATGCAATTTTTAAAGCAATAAAAAACTAGTTTTGTTCAGTGTCATAAGACCTGCTCGTAAAAGCAACAAATTTTAGGCCAGCAGTTTTTAGATAAGCAAATACCTTGCACAAAATTACTTACCAATGACGTGATTCGGCAAAATCTCTCCCTGTAATTATCCAACAACAAAATGACTACTCGGTAAAATTTCAGTCATTGGCAATCATAAAAGAATTTAAAAAATTATGCATACCATCATCATCCATGGTACAGGTCCAAAGCCAATGGAGTACGATGTGACAAATAAAACTAAGCTGATAAGCGGCAGGAGTCCCCATGTTGTTTTGGTACTTTCATCCAAGAAAAAATAAGCTCCTAATGCCATTAATGAGATTGCCATGACAGCATCGGACACTAACAGAAGAACACGTCGACCTGCCCTATCCACCAAAACTAAGGAAAGGAAGGTTGCGAGGACTTGAACTGAACCAACAATAATAGTGGCTATATTTCCATCTAATGTAGATCCAGCACTTTCAAATATATTCACAGTGTAAAATGTCACAGCATCCGTTCCACTGAAGCTTTGGAAAAACATGAGGCCTACGCTAATGCTAATTGGCTTGAGTAAAGCTGGTGAGAAGAAGTCCTTGGTCTTCACTTTTTTAGCTTTTGCATCGTCAATACTCTTTTGGATCTAGAAATAAATAGGTCAGAGTCATGATTGAAGACATATAATCAAAAATCCTTAACTTTCCAAAAACTATTATGACATAGCTTGCAGTGTCTAATTATTATTTTGTGAAATTAATATTTTAGCCTTTGTATCATCTTGTAAAAGGTGGTCCATTAAGGAGGTCATCCAAAACGGCAATCAGTTCTAGTTTTGTGACAGCTCGTGACCCATACCCCGTTGGATTTGAAAACAACACCCTCGATCACTATAAATTAACTCCAACTAGAAACCCCACCAGCCACATTGTGGCTGGGAAGTCACGCGGCATAGATAGCAAAAACTTCAGCGAGGCGGTTTGAGTTGTTGCTCATAAACACAACTGACAGCAGTTGGTTGAACGAACAAACCAAGACGACTCGGCCCATTTAAATACTTAGTATTGATAGCTTACATTTCGCACTGCACTGTTAGTTTGAGGCTCTTATATTATGATAATGATTATTAATTAGTACATTATTATAGTCTGTCCATAATAATATGATGTCGCGGGCGTGGGTGTCATTCAACCGAAAGGTGACAAGTGATTTTTAGCTCACATTCTTAATGAACGACCTCTAACTAAACTTAATATTTTACCAATCTCAATTCGTATTCAACTTGTTGCGAGGATTCCGCTCCTCGAAACCAAGCTAAGGCCTTGCTGGCTTCTGCGACGTCGCCCTTACTCAAAAGGTATCTTGGTGATGCAGGAACGTAAATCATAAGTATGAGCATGATGACAGGTACGAAAGCACTGGCTATTGCCAACCACTGATAACTAACGAAGGCTCCAACGGTGTACGAAAACAAGAATCCAAACGTGACCATCAATTGAAAGGCGGATCCCAAAGTACCCCGAATACTATCCTCCGCTGTCTCACTGATAAACACTGGTGCGGTGAGGGAAAAGGCTCCGGCGCAGAAACCTACCCCAGCGAAATTAAATCAACGTTTCATAATTGTTTGTATTTTACATATAAAACCGTCATTAGTAGACACTGTTTTTATAGGAAATACTAATATAATATGCACATCTTACGCAATAAACACACATGTCAGTCTAATCAACACATTAATTCCTGGATGTGTTCACCAATGAGTGATTTGATGTTGTGATTTTGTCAACTAATTTAACACCTAATGTTTAACATATGGCTTAGCATTCTACTCGTAATTAATCCTCCAGCTTTATCCTTCATAAATTAACATTCACACAATCGCTCTTCTGGAAATTCTTCTAGTTTCGGCATTTACATTTTCCTTACCAAAAGTATCATCATTATCAATGTCTAGTTTTATCAATGATTAATTTTTATGGCAACACACTTAAATATCATACTACATCAACGAGAAAGCATTACAAGACCCTGAAGTGACCGATAATAATTGTCTATATGTCTCGCAGACCTAAAAAATCTGATTGTAGCAGCGGCTTCTTTGCTATCCAAACCTAAATATTATTTATGTTTCCACCATGAGGTATTTTTTTCAAGTTTTCACTGTCAAATTGTATTCCAGGCAAAATTAAAGAGATGAAGGAATATATATACCAAACAATGGAGGAACGCAATCATAGCTTGCTACATCATCCAGCGGTTCCTCTATACTTGGCTAAGGATACGAACATCAAAATTGACAAGATAAGTTCCATGTTAACACTTGTCTCTTGCTTCCTTGTCAATTATGTTGTCATTCATCTTGAACATGTCAATTATTTACCCTGGATACTCAATGATATCGCTTTTTTAATGCTATTTAATCTGTCCCTAGCCAATTACACCCTTTCACATGCTTTCATATTCAGCCTTTTATATTAAATTCATTTGTATTTTGTATGTGTTTTATCCGCCGCTGCTGTATCAAAATCCACCCTTAAAATTGTTATTAATGGTGTGAAATACAGAAAAATCTACTCCCTTTCTTGGCTATTCACTTCACATCTGATGAGAACTCTTCATGAATATTTTAAACTATCACCTAAGCCATCTTGAATTTTGAACATGAAAATTTAAGAAAATATCTCATTAAAAATGTAAAACACTTAAGAATTATTAATCATCCTTAATAAGTAATAAATTATATAGAATGGTGACGTCCTTAGACTCTCTTATCTGTCAATAAGACCCTTTCATTCCATCAGAAATTCAAAGTCAAAAATCCTAAAAACTCTAGCAGAATACAAATTTGTGGAATTTTCCTCGTCTTTTTCCATACCTGTGAGAAACCTCCCCACGAGCATCATTGGGATATTGACAGCAAAAGCAATCAAGAGCCATCCAAGTACAAAGGGAACTGATAAAGCAATCATTGTCGGCTTCCTCCCAATCCTCTCAATACATTGGCCTGTTGGAGGACCTGCGAAAGTTGCTGCTAACTAAAATAAAAGGATATTATTAGTAATTAAATTAATACTCTTCCAAGCACATGTCAATATCCGATGATAAAAACATGGATAATTCTTTATCAGTAAAACACATATTCAGAAAAAGCATCTTAATATTAAATCCCAATTAACTTGTTAAATTATATACACTTACAGGTACGAGGGAAGCCACCCAAGACAAACTCGAAGCATCAGGACGACCTAATTTCGCGCTATCCTGAATTTGCGGTAAAGCTGGGGATGACCAAGCCATGACTGTCCCCATGCCAAATGCTCCGATTGTCGCTGAGTTAAAATAAAAGGACACGCTTGGTTTAAAAATACAAGATGAGATGAAATAAAATATGAATTGTAAAATACTAGTCAATTTCCATATTAAATTAATTGAGGATTAATTGTTTGGAGGAATTTACTCGAAAATAAAGAATAGCCCTTCAAATTGGATTATGAATTTGAATGTAGAATTTGTCCTGTAGAGTTTATTGTGTAGAATTTGAAGGGAAAAAGTAATAAAATCGTCCATGCTTACCCGCTAACGCTGCTAAAATTTGGGGTGTCTTTTTAGACACAAATTCCTCAGCAATACTGCCATCATTCAAAGAGCCGATTTCCAATTGATTGAAAGTCAACTGTGTGAGGGTCCTCTTTAAAACGCCGATAGTTCTTCCACTTACCGTGCTTTCAGCCCTGCTCACTTTCCTACTTGCAGGGCTGACTCTCCTACTTGGGGCAACCCTATCACTGATTGTACTGATTTTCCTGTCATTTGTACTAAACTTTCTGTCTCCGTGACTAATTTTCCGATCACAATTATTAATTTTCGGATCCCCCAAACTAATCTTGCGATCCCCGGTACTAATTTTCCTCTCCGAGGAACTGATCTTCCTCTCAACGGGAGTGGGATGTACAGGATGAGTTTGTGAACCAACCACTCCAATTTTTCTCCCTGACAAAGCCCCTGGTCTACTTCCCGATGAAATTTTCCTATTTACACCTTTGTCCTCTTCATTTGTATTGGAATTTCCATTATATTCCGAATCCTCCAAAATGACTTCCATTTTTCGTCACTCACAATAAAGTTTTTCAAAATTTTATACACAAAAATTTGTATGTATTTCCTATGTAGTTGAAAATAATAAAATAAAAATAATAATTTTTATCAAAATATGAATGTCAATTCTACATTCCCACGGCCAACAAGCTCCCACCAACTTTACATATGCGAGAGGGTTAAAGAGGAAAATAAGTTGTAGATGGTGATGCGGTAATAGAACAACTACCGTGTCATCGGCTGTGTGCGGGGGTGTATAGGTGAAATTCTTATGATCACTTACCTTGTATGATCTATTTGATTGGGGTATTGTGCTGGCTTTTCATTATCAGGGGAAAAAAGCTGAACTGAATGCTCAACTTGAACACTAATAACTATCATTTTTACTAGGATTTAAGGATTTATCCGATCAGGATCAAGACCACAGTTGTTTGTCAAGTCCGATAATGGATTTAGCCATTGTTGCTCCTCAAGCCTTTCTATATAAGTATATAACTCTCTGCTAAGGTATTTTAGGCGTATTTATATGTAATGTTAAGAGCACTCATCATTAATGTAATTATTTCATGCCTTGAAAGCAAGTTAGTAATCCACTGACAACACGTGACGGTAATAAAGTTTGTGGTTTAGTAAAAATTTAGTTGTCATAAAAATGTGCACCCCTTACTATAAATTACAAGTAATAAAATCAGTAATCATTTGAATGAATGCACATTTTTATTGAATTCTTGTTTTGAGCCTTAGCTAACGCATATTTGACTCACTAAAAACCTCGTTTTATTGTACCTAGAAAAGTCTGGATTTGCAAAATATTTTACAGTTCCGGCAGCTAATTTATACTCAAAGTTTCAGTTCAAAGCTATTCAATAGTTAACGTATAAATATGTGCGCACAGTAAAAAAAAAAATCTACAAAACAATTTTTTAAACAACAATCATTGCATTATGGAAATCGCACATGGATTTCTCAATGACCTCCAGCGTCATTATGCAAGTAAATAATTATGTTGGGTTCTAATTGGGGTTAGGAAAACTATGTTTAAGGAGCGGAAATATTTTAGGTGGCTCATCCTATAGCATGCAATAGATTAATGATTAACAGCAATGAAATTTTGCTAATGAAAGTCAATTAGAGCCATTAGGTATAATTCTCAAGGTGGATTAATTATGCATTCAAAAAGCTATACTTAACTATATTTTGCAATGCCCTTCCTATACATGACAATCCGTTTGGAAGAACCGTATTTTGTAAATCAATGGGAAGGAACGGGATACTAACGGAAGTTAAAGCTGCTCATATTACGTAAGCGTGGAAATATGATATTGAATATCAAAATATTATTTGTTTACTATAATGTGCATTTTAATCCCTTGGAGGGTTTCATATATTATTTGTGTTTATGGGCATTGAATAATTTATTATAATTTTGTGATCATGAACTTTGCAGGTGATAAAAAACATGGAAAAGTTTTCTATTTGTCACTTTGTGGGTAAGTAAAATAAGTACATCACGAAATCACGAGGTAAATGAGATTTACTAAATTAGGCTGACGATGCGTTAAATGAATCAGAAGCAAATCTGAGTGCGAAGATTTTTTCATGAGGAGTTTAGGTAGATCATTGTGTAAAAATGAGGTATATGGAATGTGATTGAAATTATATGGTAGTCTGGACGTTTATAGTGTCAATTAACAAAACTAAACCTGAATGATCAAGTACAAAGCGGATTATCCGTTGATTATCCTTGACACTATGACTTTGGCTCTTTTGCGGTATTCGACGGTGCCCGACTCAAACACTCAATAATAAATACTATTAAGCCAGGGACGACAGTTGAAAATGTACCATGTCATTAAATGCTCAAGTCTAGACCACAATGAGTAAACACAATAGCACATGTCATTTTGCTAATTTCAAACTCTAATTTTACAAGTTCACCATACGTTTCTTTGAGTGCAGTCCTTTTACCTTATATTTTTCATTTGGAAATCTATGCCTGAGGAATGTGTACGCGAAAAATGAAATTGAAATTTGAAATTTCAAGAATTTGGATAATGCACATTTTTGTTATACACTTTCCAGATTTTGATTTCATAGCCATAAAGCTATAAAATCATAATAGAGCTTCATGGAGCTATTTTGACGATTATTTGTTTTGATGCATTTTAATGAGTTGCAGTATGTTAATTTCATATGTTAAATCTTATGTGCTCAGCCGGTGCAAAGTTCTAATAAAAAGTAATTATTAACAACACAGAAGCTAATTTTCATAGAATATAAGTGCTTATCATGGAGTGTTAAGTCACACGTGGGGGGAAGCTTCGGGAACGTATTGTATCAAAGCCTTGGAACTTAAAAAAAGTAACATATAAAATATGATGAAAAAATCATTATAACCATTAAAATGCTATTTACTAATAATGGTTAATTTATTTGCTTGCTTCGTAACCCTCGTGAAAACTGTTCTTGAAATGCACAACTTGTAGATTAGTATTTTATATTCACATGAAATCATAGACGACGCTAGTGTTAAGCTTGTGGACCTAAAGTGGATTTGTAGAGTAATTTTCATGGAGCTAGTGGTGTCATCTATGCGTTAAATGTTTAAAAGTGCCCTTTTGCTTTCTTTGAGATTGAATACACCCACAGTTCTGAACTACACTATTCTGGCCTTTGACCTCGTACATATGCAAAATAATTAGCCTGCTAATTTTAATTTGTCTGGATTTATTGTGCTCGCAGTCACAAAGACAGAACAATGAGGCGCTCCGGTACATTCATCACTATGGGGATTCGGTGTGGCTGAATCCCTAAAGTGTCACCAGTTTACCTTAATTCTTTCGGGAGTTAACGGACATGAGTTCCAATTGTGGTAATCTTGTTTTATCACAATTGGAACTCCGTCATCCTAAGATATTTCCTAGGTTCGGGTTCTATCACGTGACTAATTGATTATGGCTGCAACTACAGTAATAGTAATAATTTATGCATTGTTGAAAAAACACCGCGTCCAAGTTGCAGCCATAATAAGAACGAACGCTCAAATAGTTTGAGGATTGGGTTTCAACCCTCACTCTCATTTAACATTTACAAACTTTTACCTTCTACCTCTACCGAACTGCTCATATACTTCCTGCAGAAACCATTATAACCTGGCCAAAAGGGTATATTTGAAAAAAAAATTAATTAAGCTGCTGATTTCATTGAAATGACATTCTGGCATTATAAGAACTTGAATGATTTAATCCCTGAAACCAGAAAATACTTGATAGAAGTGGATTTAATAAACATTATTATTGTCATTATCTCTCAGCTTTCCCTTTACACAAAATCTCACAATAATACATGTCAGTACGATGTACAGATGAGCAAGGTGTAAATGCACGTCAATACAGCAAGGCTCTCGAATATATTTAAAATCCCGTTCAAACCAACTTTTTCCAGTCAAAACTCACGGTTAAAAAGCCTTGTGCTAAAATCCGAAGCTCCACATTCCATACCTCTTTTTCTACCTATGAAATTAAACACTAACTTCAGCTCACCTTTTCATTTAGTGACCGCTGGCATTTTATCACCAACCTCAATAACTTATGTATAATGTATAAAATTAATCGTAACTCACTTAGTCAGCAATGTTAAAGGCACATGCAATGCATATAAACAAGGAGAGGTTAGAAGATTTCACCAATAATTCTGGCTCATTTTGGAATAGAGATAAAGATATTACATAGAAAAATTATAGAATTTATTTTGTTTCATAATCCACCCTTTTTTATAATGTAGTTTTCCACTTAAAGGTCCGAAGTTGTTTAACTTAACTATAGAATAATATTTAACATTAATTCATACTACTATTAATAACTACAAATTAGTACGACTGTTAGACTATAAATATAATATAGATATAACTGACCACACACAATATTTATTAAATTCCGTCCATTCGTAGAGGAAGGCTAAAAAGCTGACTTTAAGTTGACACGGTATAACTTTAACACTGTTGAGCAACAACGTTTATTCTCATGTTAAGTATTTATACCATTTCTCATTTACGATATAGAAATTAACTTGCACGTCAATATGAAACAAGTTATAAACCTAAAAGCAAGGAAATACTGTAGATTATTGATGTTAGCTTGTGTGAACATGTATGTATGTTGGAGCTATATTGTATTATATACATACATAGCTATATATTATAAAGAATATATTAATAATAATAAAATTATTATTATTATATTGGCAACATTATCAATTCCGTCATTTAAAACGTTGGGCTTCAACTTTTACACAAAAACGTTGAGACTCTTGCGAAATTCCCTTCAATTTCGCGTAATGAAAAGTTGAGAAGATCATTTAATGTCATTATTTATGAAATACATTTAACTTCACAGGTTTCGTCAATACGATCATTCGTCATGATCCAATCAAATTTTTTGTACGCTTGAAAAAAAAGTAGCGTCACCGAATCATTTCTCACATTACCATTTAAAACAAAATAAGTACATCTCTGGTAAATATCTAGCTAATACACCCACCGCGGTCTATCATTTTCATGGTAGGATTTTATAAATAGATTAATGGATACTTAATATATACGTACTCTATATAAAAAATAGTATATCACAGCCCAAAAAAACTAAAATAAAGACTGTTCACTTCATATAACATCGATGTGCGTCATGCACTGTTCCTCCGTATTTTTTGCTCCTCTTCGAAACTACAAGTTTCTTATTTTGTGGAAAAAAATAGGATTCTTATCAATCAATCTTCTTTTCAAGCATTAGCATTAGTTTGTGTTTGTTCCATTTCTTCTTCTTGACGTTCTTGTTGTAATTTAGCTGGACTAACGAAAAACCTTTGAATTTCATCTAAAGTCTTTCCTTTGGTTTCAGGCATACAGAAAAAGACGAAGAAGCAGCCGAGGAAGCAGGCAACACTGAAGAGCCAGTAGCAACCATCCCTACCCAAATCTTCTTCGATATCTTCGAAAAGCTTCGTTACTGCAAATCCCAACAACCAACGGAAGGATAGGACTATACAAGATGCTAGACCTGGAATTTATTTCCATGAAAATCTAATTAATTAATTATTCATGAAAAAGTAAACGGAAATTTAGGAATTTACTACGGTGGACATTACCAAACATCTGATAATCTAACAGCGCGCGAAATTTTAATGTGTTGAAGTTTAAATCGGATGAAGCTAAATTTATTTTAGTTTTTGAATAATACCTTTAATGTGAGAAGGAAGAAGTTCACCAATCATCATCAAACTTAATGGACCAATGCCAACGGAGTAAGCGATGAGGAAGACCGTCAGACTGGTAAGAGGGAGCCAGGCCAAACTGACATGATTGCATGAGGAGCAAATATCGTCCCTTTGCATGTAAAAATAAGCACCTAAAGCAGCCAAGGAGATGCACATGAAGATTTCAGAAATCATAAGGAGTAATCGTCGACCGTACTTGTCAACAATAAAAGCTGCAGGGATAGTTGCAATCTGAAAGATGAACGGAGAGATGAGTTAAACATGACCTTGAGAATATTAACGCATCGATTAGATTTAAATAAATGAGACTAAAAGCGTGCTCTTTCTTTGTATATTCGAGAACAAGGCAGAAGAAGGACCATTAATATTTTGTAGATACTAAAAATAATTACCACTTGAATTGCTCCTAAAACAATGGTGGACTGACGTGGATCAATATTTGTACCCGCAGACTGGAAAATATCTACAGTATAGAATGTGACTGCATCGTAGCCAGACATGGTGGTGAATAACATGAGACCCATGCAAACGACGATGGGCTTCAGTACGGACATTTTCATCACGATTTTTCGGAAGGTTACAGGCCGAGCTTTGCTATCTTCAACACTTTGAATCAACTGGAAGAATTTAGGAATTCATAATAATTATCTTTAAAATCGTCCTCTTGTAACAATCAAGCTTTACAAAATTAATACTTTACCTGTTTAAGATCATCCTGAACATCATTCTCATTCATTCCATACAACCAAGATAAAGCTTTTGTAGCTTTCCCATGATTCCCGATCTCCACTAAATATCTCGGAGATTCCGGAACAAATAACATGAGAATATGAAAAGCGATGGGGATGAGGCCGCAGCACAGAGCTTGAGTATGCCATGTTGTGAAAGCACCAATGATGTAACTAAAAATTTATTTAAAAAATTAAATAACAGGTTTGCTTATGTAATTATAAGAGCATAATGTGGTAGCCCGTGTAATTATGTATCTACATGAAATAATCTCCAGCAAATATTCAAAACAGTTTATATTAACACTACTGGTAATTTTGCTAACTACACTTTGCCTGTAAGCAAGCAGTAGTCCCTCTGTAATAGCCTTAGTAGGAGTACAGTAGGTCCTTTTTAATATGTGCTTACAGGAGACAGAAATTGTCCAGGCAACAATACATATTAAGATGGTAATTCAAATCCTTGGAATAACCATAAGCACTGGCCATTAAATCTACAACTTCTTTAGTAATATAATTGTCCTGAAACATTAATAGATTTATACGTGTGCGTTCAATGCTTGTTCGAATAATTTTCCAGTGTAATAAAACAAGTAATAAACTCCTTGGAATATTTTAGCTCTTTAAATTCCTACAATTTTCTAATTTCTTTCAACTTGTTCCTTATCGTTTTAATAGGCATTTTTAAACTACCATATTAAAATCTAAATTGGCAAGGAGAGCAGCAATATGATCCCAACTTACATGTAAAGCATTCCGACAGACACCATGAGATCAAAGCCGGAAGCCAGTCCACCCCGAATTTTTACATCGGCGGATTCGGCAATAAATACAGGTGCGGCAATGGTAAAGGCTCCTCCGCAAAATCCTGTGGAATCATAGATCATTCATTAATTTTATGCATCGTAAAGAAACGTCAACAAATTAAATCTCATTAAATTAAAAATTAGCCCTCCTTAATTGTAACAAATATTGAAAGAAATGCTCGTCGCTATTTACACAGAGGTAAGTTGCATCAGTTAGAACTTGTTAGTACCTAATTGTAAATTGTAAAAGGAAAGGATAATTCGTTCCACTAATAATTGTAAGTAAGACTTTAGCAAGTTTAAACTCTCACAAAGAAAAGAAGAGCAAATGTATAGTAGAATACCCTGGGAAACTATCCTAACAAATTAAAGAGTAAGGCACTTGGAACCACATCATATATACATAACTAAATATACAGGAATTGTTTTACAAAACGTATGCAACCGTAACAATTAAATTTATGATCTACAATACATCCACAATGCCATATCTCCTATTCGCCTCTATACACGTCTCCTCAATAGCATGGAAAAAGCTAGGGAAATCCTAGCTTACAAAATCCAATCATTCTATTTAGAAACTTTGCACCTGTGAAGAAATTAGCACAACAAGTAGATTTACTCTTAAATGGCGCATTTCCAATCCCTCATGGTAACTTAACTTGTTTCAAACTCCATTCCACATCATACAATTTTAAACTCTAAATTACAGTCTACTCCTCATCCCCTAACACTCGGATAAATGATGGAGGATGTTTCCTAGGGAATATATATGTACATACCAATACCTCAATGTCGGGCTCCTTTACAAAACTATTTGACTGTACGAGACCCAAGAAAATTCAAACACGGTTACAGCTGAATAACTCTGCTTGTATGAGCAATGGCCAAAATGTACTTACAGTTTCTACATAGTACGTACTAAAGTATAAGGCTTATATACGTAGGATATTTACACCTAATAATTATTCGTTTAATGGTGGCTCTGTCTACAAACTATGTAAATAAAGATTTTTCTCTTGATGGGTTATTGCCATTTAGAATAATAAATGATTTCTCAGCTGCAGTGAAATCCTTCCCTTCTCCTTCAGACCATGAGGCTTAAATGCTCTTTCAGATTCCCTCCCATGGTCAATGCATGCCTAATTCTATAATTACGCTCTCAATTAGCTTCATACACATTGACCTAAGTTACTGACCCATCGAATACCCTACCTTTGATTGTTTATTTATTTATTTTTGTAACTAAATTGTTACACATAAATGATAAGGTAATAAAGTAAATATCAAAGATAAAATAGAATGACTAATAATTGTTTTTGTCGTGCCAAGGTAAAGTTGAATAAATTAAGGAAGCTGATTTTAGTTTTCCTATAGAATTATGGTAAAAAAAAGAATTAAGAGGTAAAATGGGTCGGATATGAGTTGAGCATGGAACTCTTATTGGGATTGATAAGGTGTGAAAAATTGTTTTTCCCATCACTTCATAATAACCAACTTGCTCAGACTGGTTCGATGAGAAAAAAGAGAGCGACTCTGAATGTTAATGGGCTCGAGTCTAATTTTGAAGTTGAACACTTGTTGCCTCGTGTTTCGTAGACCCCAAATGGAATTATTTGTAGCCAAAAATAATGTTTTCAATTTAAAACGATTTTCTAAACTTGTATGAATAAGCTATACGTAGGAAGATATCTGAATATTTTTCCCTGTTCCTTTTTGTCATGTTCTTGGAACCAGAGGGAGAGGGAAGATGGTATGTTTATCCTTAAGAGATTAAAATGAACAAATTATATTCATCATCTGTAGACACAGTCAAACTAATAAAATCTCTCAAGACGTCAGATGTAGAGAACGTGACGAAATCGACAATTTTGCTTGTTGTCAATATATGGGAAAACATGGATTATTATGCAATCTGGAAAATAAATTTACCTCAAATTATTAATTCTCCTCACAAAAATCCATATACTACTATTCTTTTGCTCTCCTAAACTTTTATCTCCCTTTTAGTTCATTTCACCTTCCAAAATATACAGAGATAAAAAATTGATTAGCCTAATCATATGAAATTACAGAGATATTTTCCTATCATCCAATTATTATTATGTGAACGTGCATATAATGTCTTCACTCCTAATTTAATTCCTAAAAAGAATTTACCCATTAGTTCAATGTGCATGAAAAATTCCCTTCTTTCCTCACCTGTTAAGAATCTTCCGGCATAAACCATTGCAACATCCTGTGCAAAAAATATAAGCATCCAGCCACCTAAAAATGGCAAAGTTAGAAGAAGCATGGTCATTCGTCGTCCAAAATTTGTAATCCCATAACCCGCAAAGGGACATGCTGCTACTGCACCAAGCTATGAATTAAAAAATTACATAAATAAAAAATCAATATATTTTCATGGCTGTCATTCCTAAAAATTAATCCTACCCTTAAAATCCCTTTAGTAAATCCTCTGCATCTTAACAAATGTATTTCGCAGTCGAGGACTCATCAAAATGTTTTAAAAATCAAGGAATTTTAATCTTTAATAATTAATTTTTCAAAAACTAATTACCGTGGCTATTGATCCTATCCAAGTATCCTCACTTCCATCAAGATGTCCAAGATCTCCTGAGGCCCTTAAGCTAGGTAAACCTGTAGCAGTCCAAGATAGGACCGAGCCCAAAGCAAATGCACCCATGTTTGCTGTACAAAAAGAGACCAAAATATTTTTTTCAAAAAACTATTCACGAAAATATTTACAATTAAAAATACCATTATTTTTATTATTTATCATACAGGCATTAAAAAAACTTCGATTAAAAAAATCAATCACCTGCAAGAGCAGCAAAAATTTGAGTAGATTTCCGAGTTTTTCTTTTTTTGGGAGCACTTGAGGCTTCCAAAGCCTTTTGACTCTCTAATTTAGAAATTTTTGTACAGAAAACACTGTCATGTTTCTCATACTGTAGATTCTCGGCATAAAATCCTAAATTAACACAACTACCGCCCGTCCCTCCGGTCTCAGGTGATCTTTTCTCCGTGTCCATATCTGCAGTGCTTTCCACGAGCCAATCGTGAGAATTTCCTCTTTTTAAAAGAAGACAGGTTTGAAGGGATATGGGACGACCTCTGAGTCTCAGTTGGAGAAGAAAAACTTTTGAAAAACTTTTTTTCCTTTACTACATATGCATAGAGTGGCTTCTGCCCTTTAAAAAAATTCTATAGTACTATTACTTTAAGGACTATTAAGGAAACAAAACACTCAAAGGGCTTGACAAGAATGGTGTAATAAAATTCACCCTTTTTTTAACTCTCACAAAACAGTCTCTTAGGCAATGTTTTTTTTCAAAAGTAACTTCAGGTAAAATATTTTTTTACTCAGGAAATTAATGACTTTAACTTTCCCTAAAAGAAACACCTGGAAATTTATGTTGTAAAATAGTGGGAAGTTTTAGTGTTTGCAGTGTGCTGTTTGAAGATTAGTTGGAAACTAAAGACAGGATGGTTCATAGCTAGCCTAGATATACTTTGCGAAACAGGAATAATTTTTTTGAAGGCCTTCTTCATGTATTAGTTGACAAAATATCTACCCCATTACAATTTTTCCGTGGATTGAAATTATGCATTTATAATTAGATTGTTTGTATGGGTCTTTGAAAAGCATTGTGGATGGTGTGTCTGCACGTATCCAGCCTCTTCCCATATTCACCTTACCTTTATATACTTACAGTCTATATAAGGTTTCTGCACACAGGCACGTACTACTCTTCAGTTTACGTGGGGCACCCTGCGTAAAAAAACTTTTTCAGGTGTGTTAAAACCCTCATTTGAACTTCTCTCCTCTGAAGGGAATGCCATCATATGGTTAACTCCTGTACTCTCCTGAAAACTTGGGGGAATGACAGGTGACGAAAAAACATTACATCAAAATTATAAATTGTCAAGGCAAAATAGGTATAGAAATATAGAGGTTAAAATGTTTCTACTACCTTTACTAGCACATAATAATAATAATAATAATAAGTAACTTGAGGGAGTTAACTTTTTTTCTAGTAAATCTGATTGACAAGAGTTTGTTCGACAATTTTCCTAAGCAATACTTTACATAATATCCCATACAATCAAAATCTATTTTCACTTGAATATAATAAATTGCAAATTGTGTATGTTCCATATGCGTTCATAAGTATCCCCGTCAACATTAGAATTACTCCAGTCCTCTCATAAGCATTAACTGTGGCATGGATGTTTTAATTAGAATCACTTATTGAGGTTCTTTAGAGCACTTTTTTTATAGCTATGTACAATCAAGTTATGGGAGGATATTTTTCAGTGTAGAGCAGCACACGTGACGCGATGAATAATATATGGAGATGGGTACTTACTCTTCATCAATGTTGTAATGTTGTGAAGAGCATAACTTAAGGAGAAGAAAACCCCGAAATATTTCAATGAGTGTTTGTTTCCTATAATGTCATTCTATATGAATACGTTAAATGCAGGGAAATTATTTAGCATTCATTACCTGGACTCATCTTCCCCTTGCTGAGGATACAGAGATAAATTCCATGTACGAATGCTAACATAATAATAATTCTTAATTATTTACTGTATACTTACAACCTACTCGTATTGAAAACTTCAAGCCCGGGAACTTATGCTATCAATTCGCAATCATTTATTATTTATAAAATTAGGGGTGATTTTCTTATTGACATTTGTCATTGCAAATGGCTAGGTCTGAAGACATAAGGCTGAGTCTGGAGATTGTGTCATGAGAAGGCTCAGCTTATGAACTACATGACTAGGCTTATGAGATAAAATCAGAAATCATTTATCATATTTAGCTCTGTTATAATTAAAGCGTATAATATTAGAGAGAATGAAAATTTTATTTCCAACTGACCTCACAATGAGGCTTGCCAAAAGACACAGTAGCAATATTGCATATGTTTTAAACAAGAAATGTATGATTTTAAAGTAACATATTTTATGGTTTATATAAAGAGCGGCACTAGATCAGTGTTGAAGTTAGTGAGGAGGAGAAATCATATCTCTCCAAATGAAGTCACTTGTCGTTTACAGGTGTGAGCAAAGTCATGCTAAAGGAATTACCATGAAAGTTGCTGGCTCTCCGGTATTTGACTATTTTCTTAGGGAATTGACAGGACAAAGAGGTAGAGGCAGGGAAGGATCATGAGGATTTTTCCATGACGTTAACTTTTTAAGCTTCACTAGTTCTCCATGTACGTAGGTTCATATAGGAGAGAAAAATCTTGGTAAGTATTGACATTTCCAGTTAAAACTCAACTATTGAAGAGTCTGAAGATGTTTTAAAAGCTCATCCTTATTACAGGTGTCTTCTCATCTCTACCAGTGTAGAAAATACATAGAGAAGCAATTGTTAAGGGTGTTAAAATTACTGTGTGTAATATAAGACAGATATAACTATTACCAATGAGTATAGCATCGTCTTTTTATGCACTGTATGTGTCTCCATACCTGAGTAATTGTATGCCAATGATTACCCATGAATTTGTAGACATCCTCTCAAACAGTTTGTAAGCCAACGCATGTGTAATAATTATTCGTTTATAGGAAGGAACGGTGTATGTGTGAAGGAGGAAAAAAAGTGGGAAATGCATCTTCAATTTTACAGAGCCATATGACTCACAAGCTTGCTTATTGCTTAAGTATCTGTTGAAAAGTACTACAAAGATTTTCTATTTTCATTCCATCTTTCTCCACAGGCATGAACTCGTGTGCTCCTGTGCTCGTCAACTTGTACCACGAGGGCAAGGTACATTTAAATTGTTCCTCAAAATTTTCAATGAATAAACTCAATTAAATAGCATTAATTGGCTCATTTTTAAATTTTCCATACTTTTTAACATGGAAATAGCCTAACATTTCAAGTGCTTTTAAAGAGACAGGTGGATATTATAGGTTCCAACAAGGGAAATACTCAATACTATAGACACTCAATTAGTAATAATTATTATAAGGAAATTTCCAGAACTTTAAAAATCACAGGTTGTAGGTACAAATAATAAAAATTTCCTTGTACTGTAATTAAAGGGGTGAGGATGAAAGGTTAATAATATATATAATAATTGGAGAGGATGGATAAAAGTGTGAGAATGCATTATTATTGCTACGAGCATATGTAATTGGAATTTTTGGAAATGGAAATTAGACTTTCGCCGGAATTTAGAAATAGTTATTATTTAGTATAATTATAATGTTGAGTCAATTGGGCAGGATGGGATTTTGTGGGATACAATTGGGAATTTGAGTGGAAATTTGAGTGAAGTTATAACCATAGTGGTGGCTTGATTTGGAGAGAGGATTTAACAAAAGATGAGATTCATTTGCTCGATAATAATTGAGTATTTTCATAGTATTATACGTACATGTGTTGTGTACATGATTTGAATAGTTTAGGGAAATTGTACAGGTATAGGAAAAGTTCAATAGGTATAGCTCTTCTTTTGTTATTAATGAATTTCTGACGTCAATCTGACAGAATGAAGTTCAGAGTAATCTGATGGTATTTTATGTAGGAAAGTCGAGACGGGTGGAGTGCATTGAGTGACAATACATAGTAGGAAGGAAGTGGCCATTGATAAATCCCCAGATTCGCATGGAGCTTTTTCCCTCACACACCTGATGATCAATCTGAAGATCATTTGATGAACAGATGTTTTTTGATGAAATCCCTGGTTAAAAATTGGAAGTTGTTTCTAATATTTCATTGTAGGATCTGTTGCTTGAATAATTCAAGTTTGGATGTAAATGGGAAAATATGGCTGGCTTTCACCGATGGCTCTATTGAAAAACCTTTTGCTTAATAAATCATGTGAATTAATTACTGAGGATTGAGAAATCTGAGACGCATGTTAGTATTCATGGGCATTTTGGTTTTGAGCAAGCAAAATATTATTTTCCTGCCACAACTTTACAATTTACTTTAGTCTGAAATATTTGTGGGATAATTTAGATAGTTTATTATAGCGTCATCCTTAACATGAATACTTACGTGTGGCGCATAAAACATATGGAAATTGTAGAACGTTTAAAGCCATATTCTTCCATGTTAAATTTCCGTATACACGCTTTAACCTTATAGCGTCTGACCTGTTGACATTATTTCTAACTACCCCATATCTGATGATTCACGGCACCCCACTTCCAGTAAAATTAAGAATTTTATTGCAAAAGACGGAGCAACTGTTGAAAGATGTTGCTAGCTTGCAAGTCATCAATTCTTTTATTGGGTTGCACATTGTCTTGGAATTAAAACTGAAACAAAAATTTTGCAATCATCATAAATTTATGGTTTCTATTTTCAGGAATTTAAAATTTAGCATTTTTGACTTCAAAAATTTACCTTAGCTTTAGATGAAATTCAAAATTATTGCTTACTCTAAAATTAGTTTCACATCACATTAGTTTTACTCAATAAATCGCTAAGGGATGTCACGGAATAATTTTCCCGAAATTAACAAAATTGTATTTCCAAGTTCATGTCGTAGTGACAATTCCGAAAGAAAATCGCTTTAAAGCAAATCCTATTCCAGTGGATTGACATGAAAGAAATTTTAGCCGAAGCGACTGAAATTTCCATTAATTTAAAAGAAACAGTCACTTTACTATCTTTAATGTTAACAGGACAAAATCTATCATTTGAACATTGTGAACTTCGTTAAAAATTGCATCTAAAAATCCCGTTTGATATTTTAATTCCCGAGATAAACCACACTTATGTTATGGGCGAGTCCCGATTGACATGAATAATTTGAATTGAATTGAATTGATTTCACTATTTGCAAAGCAATTATTATCCATGTGAGTTACAATATACAGTAAATATCAGCGGCAGTCTCATGGCTATATCGGCAATATCGGCGGAATACTATTTGAGTACATATAGCATATCTGTAATCCCATATTGTAAGACCAGGAAGAAATTCTGTGGAAATTAAAGGACGGCGGAAGTGAAAGGTGAGCGACGATGAAGGAAAAAATGCTAGAATTTGCCACAAAAATCTCACAGTTTAGCGATAATATATAATTATTAGATACAGTCTGCAGAAATCTGCGACAGGGATTTTTGCCAATTGACTTTCAAATCGCTTTAAATGCGATTTAAACAGGAATAAAAGGGACTCCGTTTACTCATGCCCTTCATTTTTCAATTCATCATGTGTTGTACTTTTTTTCAATTTCCTTTACTTATTTCCATCACCCATTTTATAGTCCGAAATGTCCTGAAAATGTCTCTCCGTTTAGCTCCATAGTAACTCCTAAATTGCATTAGGCTATACCTTGTGCCTATTGCATTTCATGTAGATCGAGGTCTGAAATTTTATCTAAGTTATAGCTTCTACTGCTGTTTTGTAATATTAGTTTACTTTTGTTAGTTTGCCGCTTGATTGAGAAAGAAAGTGATAGAGCGAGAGCTTTGAAACAGAATTTTCACCTTGCTCAAGTATGAATTTCTGTACATGTTGATCCCTTAAATCAAAAAAAGAGTATACCTACAAGAGTAGAGTAATTATGGTTTCTTACAATTCTTACAAGTAAGAATTGTAAGAAACCATGTTAAGAAACCAAACTAAGTTTAGAAAAATAAAGGTTTCATAGAATGGAAATCAGATGCAAAAATTAATTACAGAAGGACAAGGAGTTGAAAGTGAGTGAAGAATTAAAGAGTTAACCAAGAACACAGGAATGACTCATTGCCTTTTTAACTAATAATTTTTTCCAATGAAGTATGACTTTCCTCTCCGCAAAGATCCCCCCGCTTATACATAATACTATAATATTAATAAATTTTGTTAAGTACGTAGATGAGGATTTTTCACAAGTTATTATATTGTAGTAATAATTTATTCGCATGTTTCTGCTTTAGAAATAAGCATAATTCACTATTTTCGATGAACAAGTGGTACAAAGTAAGGATGAATTAATTAAAGTGGGTTTCAGAATTTTTTACCATTTTTACATAATTTAGTACACGGAGGATAGGGTAAGAGTACTACTACATTGCGCAGGTAATGTATTTCCAGATACATAACAGCATATGGGCCGACAAAGCCTCAAAGTTTTCGTCTCTGTTAATTTCTCTGATGATTTAAACCAGTTGTAACTGGCTATTTTTTTCTATTGTATTGTTGCAAACTTGTCTCTCTCTCTCTCTCTCTCTCTCTCAAAGCCATTTGAAACTTTCCAAATTTTTCTCATGTTATTTTCTTTCTCTCTTTGTTTTTAAAAGCAGCACATGATTATGTCGAATAGTTCGAAGGACAAAGTACAAATTATTTCCCCGAACCTTATACCTGCAATTAGTTAGATTATTTGTATTGACTTAAAATCAATCAAATAATTCCAAGAAGTTTCGAAAAAGAGTTTTACGAACTCAAGGGACTATCATAATTAATTTCATGACTTCCATAAAACGGAACTTGCTTTGAACCAAAAGTGACAATTAAATTACACTTGCGATAATTCATGGACTATGACAATGAGTAAATATGTAATAAAGTACTTGGTAAAATCATAAAGAATCACGTAAGAAAGGAGTGATGGAATTTTTTCAGTGTCAAGACTCTCACACAATAACAAATTAAATCATATGGCCAATGTATACAAAACCCGTGCTAATTAAATGTTCTAATTTGAAATACAAGTTTCAATTAGAGACTATACAAACAGAAAACCCTTGGAAGTATGATCCTCAGAGTTCAGATGCTAATGATGTTCTATAGGATGAGGCGAGAAATTAATACTGCTGTCAATAAGAAAGCACATTTCCCACCGCAGGCCCGTAGCTCAATCTGGAAAATAATGGAAGCAAACAATGTGATTTTAATAATACAATATTAAATATAATAATTTGCATTTGAGTGTAAGCAAACACTGGAGTGAGGCCTAGAAGGGAAAAGTACGTGACTACCTCATGCTATTACTTAATCTGTAATAATTAAAGTCAATGAGAAACAACCTTGAATTTGACATTAAAATTATAAACAAATTTTATTGTATCGAAATTATAATGGGCTAGCAAATTTTTGTATAACTGTTTTTAATTGTTTTGCTCTCCAATTGGAAAAGTTTTGGAAGTGAATTAGAGTCACGTGTACGTTTTAATGAAATAGTTACGAGGATATCCTCATTAAGCTTTTAGTGCTCCTGGTGGCATCATTAAATAGTAGAGAGAAGGTGCTGTTCTTGCGGAAGGTCGCTTTGGAGAAGATTGATTATGCAAGAACCTCTCCATAATAGCTAAGAGTAAATGCTCTACATGTTATTCATATTAGTTCAAGGAAGTCCATGAGGAATTTCCAGTTAGAACTGTGATGATCGAGGAAATGATTTCCATGGAGTAGATGTAAGCAAATAAATCCATAGGAAAAAAGCATTACAATAATAATTATTATTCTCACTTCCTGCTAGCAAAAATAAAGTGCAACAATTAGGATATTGCAATTTAGGGTTCATTTGTTAATGAAATAGTTCTTGAGAATAACCACTATAGTAGAAATCAATATCTCGTGCTTCTCCACGCAGAGCTATAGGTGAAAATAATTATCTATAGAAGACTAAAGTCATTAACACATGTAGTAATTATGTAAGCCTGGGGGTACCTTCATGCAAAATGTGTATATCCCGTCTGCATCGTGGGTGCAGACGAAATTCATTGGGTCCAGTAAATAAAGGAGAGAAGGGATTTGAGCTGTAAGCTATAATATACCGTTAAAACTTACTGCTTTTGTAAATAGGGTTACAAATGATCTATACATGTGATGTGCGATAGGAAATCCCGTGTACAGAAATCGGCACTAGTCGTAGGACAGTTCTTAAGAAAAGGAAACATGACAGCGCACCGGAAAAACCTTAAGAGTTAGTGAGCCAATTTCGCATGGTGCATATTCATTGACGCATAAAATCCTCCGTAAAGTTATAGCCTCGCATTTCCTATCCATGCTCACATTATTCACTTACATATTAACAAATGTATACAGTGGATCAAAGGCATCTATAGCTCATGGGATGATGGGTGCGGAGATAATTGCTTTAAGCACCAGTAGCTACAGTGAGCTACACATTTTACCATTTAACTTGTATTTCTATAGGTGAATAGTATGACTGCCAAGGTAGTGGCACATGTTGACAAAATGATAATTTGTAAACGTGACAAAGAGAAGCGATGACACCGGTCTGATTGTATTCGTACTCCAGAGAGATTTACCTCAGCTCCAGAATCTGTTTTAATTAAGTACCTGTGTTTTTTAGGGGACGAAGCTTCAGACAAGCATCTTCTGTGATGCAGATGTTGCTCTCGTGTGTATAAGGAGGCGGGATGAGGTAGTGTAGCTATGGCGAAGGAGGAGCAGGAACGGCAAGTGACTGATAATATATAGTTAAATTTAGTGCTCGGACTAATTCAGTTTTGAATTGAAATATTTCAATTCAATTCAATTCAATTCAATTTGGTTCACGCTTTT
>JAQFXU010001532.1:0-28090 GCA_034693705.1 Spatulosminthurus flaviceps | reverse complement strand
GACATTGTTGTACCTCCCGGGCGTTTTTCTGGGGGGTACATGTACCACCTGAACCTATAGGTTCCGACATCCCTGATCAGACTGTGCAACTAAACATTTTTTTAAATAGCAATTTTTAAAATAAAGCAATTTAAAAAAAATTATTTCACACTTTTACTGTAATCCAAATGCTTAGCATATATTAGAACGTAGAACTTGTTTCAGTCATTCACTAGCCTGAAGATGAATCCGGTTGTGATTCGAAAGCTCGCTCTTGAGTACAAATAAATATCCTTATTTATTCAAAAAATCACGAGTCCACTGAAACCACTGTTAAGTTTAATCCTAATAATTTTTTTTAAATTAACAATTTTTTTTAAATATCTCATATCATAGTGTAATATACGAACTTGTCCGACTGTGGTAGCTATCACTCTAGGAAATCTTTTCAACCATGAATTTTTGTTGAATTGTAAATCTATTCTCATTAATGAGTCACTGACACCACCACGGATCCCAATCTGGCTAAAGCTTGTTCCGCTTTGAAATTTCTGGACGTCCCCAAGAGATTACCAAAATAGTTATATGTTGTCAGAGAGGTTAGGTTGTGTCCATAATTGCTGGCTTGCATTTTGATGGGTAGGCAAAATTATTGAAACTTTCTGTATCTGATGATAGATATAACTATATAACAAGGACGTGAAAACTCATGGTTTTTCGCCTTTAAAAACCTTGTGTACCAGAGATAGGATGTAACTAATATGACTGGGCAAATTTTGGGATGGAATCAGATAATATTGTAGTAATTCCTTTTACGCATCCGTGGAGAGCCATATGCTTTTAATGTAATTCCACCTCAACCCGCTTATGCATATAACAGTTTGAGAAAGAAATCAGTGGTCTTTAATACAAACCAATATTTATGCATTTTTATTTCCCCACCTTTTAATTAGTCATTTTTATCCATGACAAGCAGTGGTTCTAGATCTCATAGACCAAGCTCAAATTACTAAAACGTTTTTAATTTTGATAACAATGATGCATGCACATTGCGGGGATCTGAGTCCGTTTACTTAGAAGTTAACGAACACATAACGGCGAAAGCCTATGGCTTATTGCTTGCCCCATCGTTAGATTGTTTTTTATACGAGCTGACCCGAGAACGTTAGAAGTCAATATTTTTCAAATTATCGATGTAGAAAATAACTCAAAATTTACACAGTTAACTTTTAAGTTTATTCTATTCTAAAGGCGGAGCATCTGTTGCAAGATGTTGGTAGCTTGTAGGCTACCGATGATGGATTTTAATGAAATTTGAAATATTTCACCGAATTGCAGAATTTCTTTAATATTTGAACCTTGTTGTCCAACCAAAGTAAATTAATTTTAATGAAAGTTATCATTTTGCAATGCACATACGAAAGGCTTTTTCTCATTAGATTTTAAAGATCCAGCCCTCACAAAACATCCAAAGCCTTTAATCACTTTCCTACAATTCCTATTTTCTGTCGAACAATATAAATTCATATTTTTTATCTTAAGAAATGTGTCAATCTTGGCACGAAAAATTTGCTTTGAATTTCGACGAGTTTTGTAGCAATTTTTTAAAACATCTCCGTATGAGGGTGAGTTAGGCTCAAAGAATACAAGATGTGACCAACAAACAGTTAATTCATTACTCTTAGCCCGCACTCGCTAGGGAGAGTATTATGCAGTGAAGGCACCTCTTATTGTCAACAATTTTTCTACAATTAAATAATACGTCGGAAGCCAGAATTTGAATTCAGCTTTGAAAATTAGTTTATGTTTATCTATGAACCCGCCTACGTTTCTAAAACAATACACAAAATATTTCCAAAACGTTTTATAGAAGGCGCTTATAACATATCCGTCGAACACATTTATGTAACGGAATCAAAACACAAAATAGCGCCTTTACAATGACAGATTAATTTTTTATCAGTGTAAAAAATAAATAATAAAGCGTATATTAAATCACCTCACTAGTGTCCTTCATAAATAATTCTAATGTATATTTTTGCTACTTGTTTTTAGAAATTAGCATTTTTTATTGCTATTTAGCTTTGTTGAACCTATTCATGGGTAAGTTTCTGCAGAGAGAAGATTTAAGCACTTTTTAATAGTATTTCAGCTGCCGGAGTTTGTTTGAACGTCGAGCCATTTTATATGAACTGAGGTATATTAGTGAAATTTGAAGTATTTCAAAGAATTTAAGAATTTCTTTCAAAGCTGGACCTTTTAATTGAATCGGCTGTAATTTTAATGAAAGTTATCATTTTGGGTAGATACAGTTCTTGTCGATATTGATAGTAATAATTGGACCTCTGCGGGACACTTTTGCTCTGAATTGTTCAGACGAATTTGACTTTAGAGATCTAGAAAAAATTCAGACCGAATCTCCTCGTAAGTTTCAACGGTTGAATTTTTTGTTGTAAATCTATTATAATAATGGGGGACCCAAAAATTTATTCCATAATAAATTTCAAACAATTGTAGGGTACAAATGTCAATTAATGTTCAATTCCCTTCTAACCTATGGATATTCATTTTGAGTTGGAATTTAAAGGCTGAAATTTCCAATAGTTTTTCCAAGTCAAGTTCATGCTTCGTATAATTTACTATTCATTAGAAATAATTTATTTTGACAAGCCGATAATATTTAAAACGACAAAATATTTGTGTGGCAGGTTTCTCAAAAGCAATAAGCAAGAACCAAGAATGACGGGAGGGGAGAGGCATAATGCTCATATGTTCCTTACATGGTGGCAATTTGTAGAAAATACAATGAGAAAAAGCCAGGCGATAGATGTAATCATGCCGGGGGGACGGGGAACGTGTGTGCGGGGGTTATCCTTCACGAGTATTACATATTAACTGCAGCCGGTTGTGTTGAAAACTTCGACGTCAGTGTATGAGAGTTGTAGCGGGTATCTCTGCATTTCCTCAGTATCAGCGAATTAAGGGTGCAGTCAGAGCTGTCTCCCAAAAGATAATTTTTGATGAGGGCTGGGGCAAGGGTGATAATGTTCAATATACAGAAGATGATATGGCAATTTTAAAATTGGCTGAAGAGCTAAAAGACCACAAAGGTCAGGATTATGGTAAAGTCGGGAAGATACAGCTGGCAGAAGAGCTTGCGGAGGGTAAGAAAAGACATGCAATGGGCGCGCTCATTTATAATTTCTTTAACTTTCTAAACCACCTAACTTGGTTGCATGTCCTGTGTACTCAAAAAATCAATGCAAAACTGATCTGGTCTGGGCAAAATTATTTTTTAATTGTTTTAGAAAAGATAGGTACTATTTATGGCGCCAGGCACGAATGCCAGCGCTTTGTAGCTCAGGAAATGCAAAAAGCAACTGTACCCATTTGGGATTCCATTGATTGCAAGGGAATGCTTCAACATTTGAAAAGCCCCCCTGAAATTATGGCTAACCACATTTGCGCTGGGGGGAAGAATGAAACTGGTACTTGCTACGGAGATGCTGGCTCACCTCTCGTCATCGTCATCACTAAAGAAGGCTCTGAGGAGTGGAGCTTTTAGTCGGAATTGCTTCCTTTCTCGCGGTTGCTAGCTGTGCCTGTGACGACATTCCCATCGTGTAGATACACTCATGTGAGTAGGAATCATTACAAAACGTGGATTAGGAAAGTCTTGGCGGGAGAGTTTGATAACTCTCAAGTTTCCATTCAGAATGTGTGGATTCTAATGCTACATGTCGGCACTGTCTTTTGGCTGAAATAAGTGCTAGTATTGGCACTTTTACGACTTAACCTTTCATGCAATTCAATTCCCAGCATTATATAAACCTTTCATGCAATTCAATTCCCAGCATTATATTATACTGGCATCCACACGACGTAATATACTTTAATTAGCCACATTTGTCAATCCATGATTTAGTCTGTTTGGAAATTGTAGGAATACATCATTCCATGAATTAATCACAAAAATTAACTTGAATGTAATTATATAGTGAATAAGTTCGAATGGAAATTAGTAAGTGGAATTTTTATGATGCTCATTAAATAAGATACACGAGTATGGATGGGTGGAAATTGCACCTGTACTTATAATTATTTCTTGGTTTTAATGGAACACACCTTGAACCAAAACTGCTCGGATTAGATTTACAGGATTAAAACTCCCAACAGCGCATAAACTCCATCCACACTTTCAGTGAAGGGGAAATCGAAATTAGAATCATATATATGTTTCCTGGTTTGTGGCTGTGTATTTTCGAACCTCCCTCTTAACTTTACGTCACTATACTCAATGCTTAGTAAGCGAAGCAAGGATATCTCATCTCGGCATTCGCCTCTCTCTTGCAATGGGCCTTAAAGACCCACGGGCCTGTATATCCAACTTCCCTCGCACACTTAATGGGCTGTACTACCCCCACCCCACCCCTGCGTAGCAGGGCTTTAATACTAGTTATCTATGGTCATCATAAAATTATAGGTTAAGATTTGAAATTTGAAAACCACAAAAGTGTAGGTTCTCACTCAATGTGAGAACATACACGGGATTCTCTCTTCATTTTCGTATTTAGGGACACATCTTAATGCATGGGTTTCGTCAATGACAATCCAGGAAATAATGAAGGAAAATATTCAAGTCTTCCAAGAGAATTTAAAATTCAAAAACATTTCCAATTCCTTAACTTGGGAACAATGCAATGAATATCTCATCCCAATACACATTCTTCGTCCATGATCCATATTCCATGACCAAAATTGTACAAGCTGGAACTCTAGAACCCAGTCTTCAACCTAAAATTGTCAGCAAATTGCGCCACAAAGGATTTTAAAAAATAACTTCCAAGACTATAACAAAATACGTTTTTCTTGTTGTTGCTAGCAAAATTAACATTCCAATATTTTTATTTTGTGAAAAAAAATAAGTCAATTGTAATAAATTTTAATGACAACAAGTATTATTTGTTTGTATTTTTTAATAGTTAAAAAAATATTATTTTTTGTAAAAATAATAAAGCTTATAATGCTAGTTAAATTATAAGGAGAAAGTAACGCGTATCTTCCTGTCCACATCTATAAACACTAATGGGTGAAAAGTCTTAAATTCCGACTCCGAATGGCTACAAATTGGCGTACAGATATTAAGCTGTCCGCCTGTGCATGTTTGATCTTGATACTAATTATTATTGTTATTCTGAGAGAAACTCTTTCCCTAAACTGTTCTGAAATACAATTTGGAGATTTAGATACTCTGCGTGAAAAGATTCAAGTCGAATCTCCTCGTAAGTTTCAAATATTCAGCCGTTTATATATATAAATGTGATGTATAACATTGTCAACTCATACAAACTTAATGTGTCCATGCACACATTTTTTTCCTTTGAACTTATCCGTTTCTCTGCTCATATTTAAAATTAACCGGCTGACATATTGGGCCTATTTTTCACAAGTCCCATTTTGGATTTATTCGAAACATAATTTAATTTGTGAACAAGAAAATATTTAACGACTTTTTGTTCCAGGTTTCTCAAAAGCAAAGAATGAACCAAGAATAACTGGAGGCTCGCAACGTGATGATGATCTTCCATACATGGTGGCAATTTGTAGGAAATATGACGAGGAAAACGAATACGATAAATGCGGTCATTACCAAGGGACCGGGAACGTTTGTGCGGGAGTTATCATACACGAATATTTCATACTAACTGCAGCCAGTTGCATCGAAAACTTCAACATCAGCGGGGCGACAGTTGTAGCGGGGCCGGCCGCTTTTCCTCAGTTTTCACCACTTGTGGGTGAAATTCGAAGCGTCGCTCATAAGGTCGTTCATTATAACTTTACCAGAAGGGATGACCGACTTGACAATGATCTGGCCATCTTAAAAGTGGATCGAGAGTTGAAAAAAACTTCCAATCAAGTATTTGGTGAGATTCGGAAAATACCATTGTCAAATGGTACTGCGACGAGTAAGTCAAGACATGGAATGGGAATGCACATGATTTGAAAATTCAATGTAGAAATGGCAAATGTAAAATCATTAAAAGTATCTACAAAAATTTGGATTTGGTTTGAGCATTGGATGTTTTGTAAATTCTATTAGAAAAAACGGGTAAGATTTACGGCTGGGGATGTGCCTACTTCAGCAAGAACGAATGCCAGAACTTTATTGCTGAGAAAATGGACGAAGCAACTGTGCCCATTTGGTCGGATGTCCAATGTCAGGAAATGCTTAAGGAGTTGAAGAAAGAAATTAGGATCCAGGATTTTCATATTTGTGCTGGCGGGGAGAATCGCACTGGGTTTTGCTACGGAGATCCTGGCTCACCCCTCGTTGTGACACGAGAGGGCTCTGAAGAGGAGATTTTAGTAGGAATTGCTTCCTTCCTCGCGGCTGCCAGCTGTGGCTGCAACCACGTTCCAACCGTGTATACAGAGGTGAGCCATTACCACAGGTGGATTCAGAAAGTTTTGGCGGGAGAGTATGATCCTGGGATCTCTCATGCCTCCATTCTGAATAGTATTGAATGGAGATTATTAGATTTTATTGCCGTTTGGCTGAGCATTTATATTGGAACTTTTGGTTATTAAGCTGTCAATAAAAACTCATCTCAAAATTACACTATGTGCCCCTGCTCCCTTATCATGTCATGCGTCTATGTTGTCAATGATAAGCTGTGCTCATATCCCATGAGAGTTATGTATACCATATGAGTTTGTCATGTTGAGTCGTGACAAAAAAAATTGCCCATTCTTCTGCCATCAAGAATCTGAAAATTTATTCCCGCAGTGACACATTTACATTCACAGATTTGATCATTGAAGATCCAGGGAAAAACGAAGGATAATATTCCAGCTTTGCGTCATCAGCCACCGAGAAATGAAAATTCCTAAACATTTCCATTCCAATAACGTGCAAGCACTGTAAAGCGTATCTCATCCCAATGCACATCCTTGGCCCGTTACCAAAAGTACCGAAAGTAAACATATCCATTTTGGCTTTATTCTCCGGCATGAACCTCTCCGGATCAAATTTATGGGGGTCGGGAAAATACTTTGGATTCCGATTATAAGGCCACAGAGGCACAACCACCGTCATCCCCTTGGGGATCCTCACACCTTTGTACTCAACCTCCTCATTACATTTTCTCTCAGGACGGGTAAAGAAAGGATGGAGACGTAGGGCCTCGTAAATACACGCATTCAGGTACTTCAGCTCAGGTAAATCATTTTGAGAAAAGGAGCCTTTATGACGTAGGAAGAACTCATCCACTTCGGCATAGAGTTTTTCTCGAATCTGAGGATTTTGACAAGAGTAGTAAATTAGGGCGAGCATTGTGGTGGCTATGCTATCGACGCCAGCAATGAAGAATGCCACACCTTGGGTTATAACCGTGGCTTCCGTGATGTTTAATCGCTTATATTCTGAACTTTCCGTTTTGGCAAGGACTTCATTCAGCAGATCTATAAAATCCCCGTTTTGAACACCGGATTTTTTTCGGTCGGCTGTGACTTTTTGGAAGATTTTCGTGAAGAAAGATCCGGGTGGGTTTGTCATGAAATAACCCGCTAATTTCCCAAGCGCTGGAAACAAACCTGTCATTGTAACGTAGGATTAGCTTTTCGTGAATTACGTATGACAAATGTTGCTAATTTCTTGAAAATTCTAATTTTTATACACAAGGGCACTTACTGAATATGAACGTGGCCATTGGAGGTATTTGGACAAAAATTTCACCCAACGCTTTGGAAAAATCATTGTCCGGTGATCTTGGATTTTTAACAGTAATGTTCAAAGTACATCTTGCAGCAATATCCAGGGCAAGAGCAGTTAAATCTCTACAAAAATATATGACTCAAATTAATTTTAACCATCACGCAAAGCTTTGAATTTGATAAGTTAAAGCTACTCATAAACATTTACCCATAGATATCATAATTTTCAAGCATACTTTTTGGACATGATTTGATATCTTCCTTAAGGAGTCCAAACATATCCTGAGTAGCCTCCGTCATTTGTACGGCCATTCGCTTGATTTTCGAGGATGTAAAAAGGGGAGTGAGGGCAGTACGCACGGTTTTCCATTTTTCATCTATAAATATTTTGTCAAAAGGAAAAATCATTCAATTTTGCACGCTCATAAATTTTACATAAACTTCAAGTTTTACCTACCCTTCAGAAAATCCATCAATTCTTTAAGTGGTCCGTGCATAATTTCAAAGTCATGATTTACAAATTTGTCAAAATCTTTGATACAAATATTCCGAACTATTTCCGGGTCCACAATGTGTATATAAGGCTTGCGGAAATGATAAACCTAGAAATTAGAAAAAATATGTAATTTAGGGGAAATTTTATTTCTGCTGTGGATATTTTATGGAAAATATGAATCGCAATAAAAATTTCCAACTATATAATTGAAGAAATAATTTCAGTACCCCATAAATTTCCCCATACTTTAAAAACCACTCGTAGTCTCGCTCATGACCCACAATTTTATATAAATCACTTTCACTTCCCAAAAGGAAATGTGGTTTTACCACAGGAATGCCCAATTTTTCCAATGTGCCGTAATTCCAACGGAAATAGAGCACAATTGATGCAGCTATCACTCCCATCGTCAGTAATATTTCCAATAGCATTTTCTCCTTTGATCAAGCAGTCACAAGAAGAAATAAGAGGCAATACTTGCAAAGTTGCACATTGCACATGCTGGTCGTCCTTGAAGTTGTAGTATAATGTGGGTATCACGGTGGCCCATCACCCATGGATGTTCCAAGAGACAACTCAGGGTAAAAATGAAAATACTTGGAGTTACTACGCCCATGGAAAAAATTCAAGATTATAAGCTTAACCTTTGATGGCCTTTGGGCTGACACTGGCTCATACACTCAGTTACAGAAGCATGTATTCACGTTGAGTAACAACCATTATATGGCCATATGGTACTTTAGCTTCTCATAACCAGTATTCACTATATTAAAAGGACTTGCGTAAAGTGGAATCATTCATTTTTTCGCAGCTTGCGGATTTATCATCTTTTGCATGAGCAAACACTTTTTTAAATAAATCATGTAGTAAGGCCTATACGGTCAAATATTTATGTACATATTGCTTCACGTGATAAAAATTTCAAGAGGCGAAATCCCTAATGAAAAAACCAAGCAGTTGTTGGTTATTACTAGTAATGATCCACTCCCGGTTTGACAATCGGATTTTTGAAGGTTCAACGGGAGTCAGCAGGAATAAGCCGTCAATCAAAATTTTCATCACAATATTTCATCTATAAATTGCATTGAAGTAAATTTTTGTAAACATTTGTCCCCTTTGTTTAATTCCATGGATTTTTGCGGGCTACTACAAGTAGCCACATAGTAACATTTTTTATGCAGAAATTCCAAATTTCTAGTGAAACTTCTATGATGATAAAAATACATTTGCTCTCTTCCTCTTGGTAGAGTTCCTCTATGGCCTCTGGCTCGTTCAAGTGGGCCAAATACCATTAAAGCATTCGCTACATTGTAAATTTGTGCTTCAATGGACTTGGGCTTCCGCTGGCTGATTAAGTGTTCAGCGTATGATTGAGTTTTGGCAGAATGTAATACCCCCCCCCCCCCCAGCCGTGAGAGCTTATATAGGAATTTTTGAAATATTCTTTCCGGACCTGACCAATCACTCCCAACGTGAAGAAAAAAAATTGTTGGCCAATTCCCACACCCTCGGGTATAAAGTCGTAATTTATATCTTAATAGGAATTAGTCATGCACATCAATAATAAATGCAACGAAGGCATGGGGTTTTGGGTTTTTAAAATATTATAATAAATTGAAACCCCTGTATCTTAATTGATTTACGTGCCATGGCAACGATGGAGTCCAATTTTTAAGCCCCAAAGAAGAGGCTTACAAGCAATGGGAGCTTGAGTATTTGGCTATTTTTTTTAGTGTTCCAAAGAAGCTTCAATGCTTGGTGGTGTTCAAGAATAGAAGAAAACGTGTTCCTTGGTTAATGAATGTACAAATGAAAAATAATGTGATACATTTTTTTGTTCCAACTTTCGAATGTTGGCAATTTTAAAAATAAATACAAAAGTAATTTTTTACATCAATATGCTAGGACACCTTCAAAAATATGCGCAATAACCTTGAGGCCGCGGCCATGAGGCAACCGTAATTCGTACCATATTTGTTTGAAAACATTAAAAATCTCCCAATGGATTTGGAATTACTAATCAGCTCTTCCGGACTGACATTTTTATGAGTAAATTATGAAAAATGATTAAATTTTTTTCAACAACATTATTTTTGAATTTTTTCTTAGTCCTAAAGTGGGGCATCTCCTGTTTTGTAGAAACAAAATAAGAAATAGACAAGCAATAATATTTTTACATATTCGGTACTAATATGGTTTACTGCATTTTTCACCAATATTTTGATTATCTAAATTATAAAAAAAACTTTCACAAATTATATTTTTCCAAGTGCTAATAATTCTGCTGTCGATTATAAATCTAGAAAGTTATTCCCGCAGTGACACATTTACATCCA
Organism: Spatulosminthurus flaviceps; assembly: GCA_034693705.1. Taxonomy (NCBI): domain Eukaryota; kingdom Metazoa; phylum Arthropoda; class Collembola; order Symphypleona; family Sminthuridae; genus Spatulosminthurus; species Spatulosminthurus flaviceps. The sequence goes on along the minus strand of JAQFXU010001532.1, from coordinate 17,566 downwards.
AAGGTTTGATCATTGACACTCCAGGGAAAAGTGAAGGATAATATTCAAGCTTTGCATCATCAGCAACCGAGAAATGAAAATTCCGAAACAGTTCCAATCCCATAACGTGCAAACATTGCAAAGCGTATCTCATCCCAATGCACATCCTTGGACCGTTACCAAAAGTACCGAAAGTAAACATATCCATTTTGGCTTTATTCTCCGGCATGAACCTCTCCGGATCAAATTTGTGGGGTTCGGGAAAATACTTTGGATTCCGATTATAAGGCCAAAGTGGTATAACAACCGCCATGCCCTTGGGGATCCTCACGCCTTTATACTCAACCTCCTCATTACATTTTCTTTCTGGACGGGTAAAGGTTGGATGGAGACGGAGGGTCTCGTAAATACAGGCATTCAGGTACTTCAGCTCCGCTAAATTCTCTTGAGAAAAGGAGCCTTTATGACGTACAAAGAACTCATCCACTTCTTCATAAAGTTTTTCTCGAATCTCAGGATTTTGACAAGAGTAGTAAATTAGGGTGAACATTGTTGTGGCTATGCTGTCAATGCCAGCAATGAAGAATTCCACACCTTGGGTTATAATTGTGGCTTCAGTGATGTTTAACCGTTTGTAGTCGGGACTTTCCGTTTTGGCTAGGACTTCATTCAGCAGATCTATAAAATCACCGTTTTGAACTCCGGATTTTTTTCGGTCGGCTGTGACTTTTTGGAAGATCTTCATGTAGAAAGTTCCAGGTTGTTCTTTCATAAATAAATCCATTGCCTTCCCAAGCGCTGGGAATACACCTATAATTTATAAAAGCTGGTTAGCTTTCCTTTGAATTAGCTATTTTCCAAACAGTGTGAGTAGCATTGACAATAATTATTACGAAGCTTTGGTAATGTTTTAGTAAAAAATATTGCTGTAAAGATGTGCTAATTTCTTTAAAAAAGCAAATTCTACGGGATACTTACTAAAAATAACCATGAGAATTGGAGGTACTTCGGGGAAAAATTCTTTTAAGGCTTTGGAAAAATCATTGTCCGGTGACCTTGGATTTTTAACGCTAATGTTCAAGGTACATCTTGCAGCAATATCCAGAGCTGAAGAAGTTAAATCTCTAAAATAATTAACAAAAAATGTGACTACAAAGAATTTTAAACTTCCCACAAACTTCTGAATTTGATAAGTGAAAGTTACAAATAATCATTTACCCATAGACATTATAATTTTCAACAACTTTGTTTGGAGATGATTTGATATCTTCCTTAAGGAGTCCAAACATATCTTGTGTAGCCTCCGTCATTTGCACGGTCATTCGCTTGATTTTCGAGGATGTAAAGAGAGGGGTGAGAGCTGAACGCACAGTTTTCCATTTTTCATCTATGAATTTATTTTCATAAAAGATAAAAATCAATCAGTTTCGCACGCTCAAAAATTTTACCAAAACTTCAAAGTTTACGTACCCTTAAGAAAATCCATCATTTCTTTTAGTGGCCCGGATATTTCAAAGTCATGATTGACAAATTTGTCAAAATCTTTGATACAAATATTCCGAATTATTTCCGGGTCTACAATGTGTATTTGAGGTGTCCGGAAATGATAAACCTAGAAAGTACAAATATTTGTAGTATAAATTAGGGGAAAATTATCTCTGCTTATATTTCATGGAAAATAAATGAAAAACAATAGAAATTTCCAACTAATTTAAGAAATAATTTCAGTACCCCATAAATTTCCCCATACTTTAAAAACCTCTCGTAGTCTCTCTCATGACCCACAACTTTATGGAAATCACTTTCACTTCCCAAAAGGAAATGTGGTTTTACCACAGGAATCCCTAATTTTTCCAATGTGCCATAATTCCAACGGAAATACAGCACAACCAATGCAGCTATCACTCCCACCGTCAATATTATTTCCAAGAGCATTTCAACCTCTCACAACAAGAAACGAAACGAGAGAGAACTTGCAAAGTCAAGTAAGTGTTCCAGCTGTTCATCCTTGAAGTTACGTAAGCCTGAGCATGTTTCATATGAGACTATCTACTCACGAGGACAAAAACTGAAAATCTCTGGGGTTGCTAAGCCCATTGAAAAAATTCAAGGTCAGGCAAATGCTTTGTTTACAATGACTTTAGTCCTTATACTCACTTACACAAGCATGAGATAGACAAGTAGTCAGCACTTGTTGCTGTTATTGCCTTTTATATACTCGTAAGAAATGCTCGCACAGTCCCAACCAATGTACATGTAAATTTTGCACGTCAATTTGATCTTCTAATCTAGAGGAATTAATGTAGGCTTACGAGCAGTATGAGCTTGAGATTTTTGAACGATTTTTTTTGTGTTATTGTGATTGATATACTGGGCTTGTATGACAGCCTTGGCTCAGCTCATTCCCACTCATTCAAAGGAGTAAAGAGAATAATTATTGTATGCATAATACCAATGACATGTATTGGAAGGTCAAGTTAAATCATTATCAGCGCTTATCTAACGACTCTGATTCTTTGTTAACTTGAGTCTTATTAAGTAGTAGCACCTCACAAGGCTATCCCTACTAAATTTTATTTGATGCTAATAATTTAAAATCCGTTTTTTCATTAATAATAATTGAGTTTAATTACAATGGAATATGGAGAGTATAATTTCCGCAAACAACCACTTCAGTAGATCAATTCACTCAGTCAGATCATTTGTACAATCTTAATAAAGAATCAACTTAAAATAGCTACTATGTGTAAACAATGAAGTCATGAAAATAGAATAGTTTCACCTGAAACTACGAAATCGGACGCCTCTAATAATTAGAAGTACAAAGAGTAATTGAAACTAACAATAAATGAATATAAAGTTACACACAAATGCTGCAATGTCAAAGGGTGACATTACGGGGAATATACATAACCCCCAGACAAGCAAAATAAAAAAATCTAAATACAAAACAAACTTCACTTTCACTTCACCATTCCTCATCAATATAATCCTCCTCAATTTTGATGTTGTTATTTGCAGACAGCAACGGCTCAAGTCTTGCCTTGATTTCTGTAAAAAAATGATGTATGTTGAAAATAAATTAACTTTGACTCGTAATGCGAGGTATACAAAATGCCTTGATTTGTATGCACAACTGAGTACTATATAACCACTTAAATACTGTCATGACTCAAATTCAGCTACAGACCAAATTATTTAAATACCTTCAACATCTGTGCATCCTCTCCTAATTGCCAGTGTTACTTGCAAACCCTGAATTAGTTCGAATCCAAATTCATTAGCAACTGGAGTCATTACATCCATTCTCCCCAGACGTTCATGAAGCACTAACTTCAATTTTTTTAATTCTGAAAAATCAAATTAAGATTTACAATTTCACTTGGATGTCATATTTTAAACCTTTGAAAATTAGAATCGTTTAAACCATTTTTTATTTACCTATAAATTGACGGAAGATGGACCTTTCTCTAAATTCATTAATCATTTCTTCGGAAATATCCATCCTTCTAGCTGGGTCCAAAAGTTGCTCAACAGTAGTTACATCGAGACCCGTAAAGGCACAGTCCAGGTGACTCCGAAAGTATTCAGGAAAGCAGCCATAGTATAAGGCAATAGTAAGAGACTCTAAATGAGGCCAAAATTGTACCAAAGCTCTTAAGAGCTCTCCTTCGTCCTGCGACTGCGGGGGCTGCAAAATAGTCAATTTTATAATTGAAGGGAATTTTCGGTGTAGTAATGACAGGGAATTGAAATCCAACCCAGGACCAGGAAATGTACGAAGGGTTAGAAGGGTTAGCTCCATAATTTGGACCCCCCAGGGACTGACTATATTTCCTGGCAAAAGTTTCTCCAACTCGAACTCTAGACAAAATCCAATGAAAACTTTACTGACGTGTGGAAATATTTCTTGCAATGAAATATTTTGGGGAAAAAATCTATCAGCATTTTGAGTAATGAATTTCAAAGTTTTCAAAGCGTGCATCTGAGGAATGGGCTGGAAACCATAGGATTGAGATGGTCTCAAATTCAAGGACTGTAGACTGTCGCAGCTACTTTGTAAGATAGAGAATACGAGGGGTTTGATCAATTCCATCGTGTTTTCATGCTCTGGGGAATTTGAAGTCGACAAGAATTCAAAATGAGTTAGCTTCGGTTGCAACTGAGCTAATTTCTCAAATGCAGTAACTACTGTCTCTCCATTTCGACCAAAATTCTCTTCCCAAAAATAAAAACCCCCTGACAAGGATTTTACAGCCTGACCCTTCTGACTGACTCCGATGGCATTGATTAAGCCAAGAGGTAATCGGTGAATTTCTTGCAACTTCGGAGCAATTGTCAGTATTTTCACCAAAGTCTGGAATCTAATTCGTGGGTGTAAATAAATCTTCTTTAGTTGTTGGTGCTTGTTCTTTGGTAAGTTCGGATTAAAATTGGCACCATTAGAATCTTCCTCTAATTCGAGCCCGGAGCACGTAAGGTTTTGCAAGTTTGGAAGGCTGGTGAGCAGGAACTTGAACAAAAGGTTGAAGTTCAACGTCTCTGCGTCAGTGACATCTAAGTCTACAATTTGATGGCCAAACTTTTTAAGAAATTTTTGTACATTAGTCTTGCGAATGCTAGCATTTGCATGGATTGTGAGGCTGATAGAAACTTTGTGGTTCCGTTGAACTTCTTCCAACTTCGTTTCCGCCCCTACAAAATCTGTTTCGCTTTTGGTCCAAATCTTTCGGTTGTAACGAGCTCGTTCGTTGATGACGACCACATCATCCAGGTAGCCACGACCCAGCTGAATGTCAAATCGCGAAAAGACGAAGGGATCAGCAACAGATCTCCAGTATTGACTCACGCTGCAACATTTTTCCAAATCCCGGTCACTGAGGAACTTAAAGATGTTTCTCAGCACCTGAAAAACAAACCAGTCGTTTGTCATTATTAAAAACGAGTATATAATAGCATTCAAATGTGATGATGTGATCCTTAAAATCAATACCGCAAAATTCGATAAGGGGTCATCCATAGCGAATAGCGATGAAATTTGCCATGCTTAAGTTCCCTCTTATTTCCTGTTGATTAAAAATCATTTTAAAAACCAAAATATTTAATTTCACTTACACACAACCGAAACGTATGACAAAACCAATATTAACCAATTATTACTTACTGGATGAAATATTCGAAGGTGAGAACTATGGAAAATGCTACTTGACACGTCTGAATTTTATTTTATTTTATTTTACAACAAAATATAAATTCAAAGCACTGCCTCGGAATTTGCCAGGACCTAATAAAATATTACACTTAAAAACTAGAATCAACAACTACTTCGGTTTGGTCGACCTAATATTCATAAATTAATTCACTTGAACCTGTGGGTACGTCTTATGCGGAAGAACAGAGGCAATCGACTACTTACGACCTCTCACAAACTTTAGTAATAACGAAACCTGTGGTAACCGGAATGCTTACAATGAGAAGAGTAGCTATGACAAATAAATAGCTACGTCAAATTACGATCAGAAAACGTTTTAAGCAATCTTTAATTTTGAAACTGCTCCAAGCTACCGCCTACTCATACTACGTCGAGGTGCAATTTTTATGAACTGTCATCTACTGTGGAGAGAACTATGCTGGCTGAAATAGTGACGCGGACATGGAGAGGTGTGAGTTGGGCAAAGCTGCTCCCTTGTCTTAGGCTTATAGAGACACCTGCTGGCGCAAAAACTGTTTTCAAACTTCAACGGATTGAGTTCATATCTTGCTAGGTTACTAAATTCTGAAAGCTTAACGTTTTACCTTTCAGAATTGTCATTGCTCGAATTTTAAGTTCTTCAGGGGACCGATAATATAAGAAATTTAATAGGCGGAATATTATTAATTATGTATTTGGGGAACCCCTACTACTTGCCCCCGAGTTTTGAGACATTTTCTTACCCCAGTTGCTCGACATTCCGATTTCTATATCAAAATACGGATGGTAGCACTTCAACTCGTAACTTTGGTTTTTTTTTGAAAATTCCTAGATCTTCGATTTTTTCGTTTTGGACTAATGGTGCAATGGTAGAGGCAATAAAAATCTTTTAAATACACTTTACCTGGAAAGCTCTTCCAATACAATCCGCACAGATATGGCAAATGGTACTACCAAGAAGAATCGCAAGACTTCTAGCTGAGATCGCAGAAACTAGAAAATTCAATATCTGGAAAAGCCTCGCCAAACATGGCCACTCTCCCTCCGGCCACAAAGAATTATGAATTCCGGAGACTCAGGTCGTAGAATTGCGTTTACGGTAAACATTACTGCATTTACTGAAACTCCCACTCTAATAATCACCAATGCGAGCACAGTAATTTTTGACCATCGTTTTCTAAATGTAGGTTCCATGAATTCAGGTACATATTGCTGAAATTCACCCGAAAAATATTATATTAGCTTGCAAGAGAATGTATAAAGTGGAAAACGTTACCTTGATATTTTTTGTGCATTCCGAGCACAAGCTCACCTTCACACTTTCTCACAAATACAAATTATATGGTTGTTTCATGAGTGTCATAAATTCCTTCTTCTTTTTAATATGGCCCAACTGTAGGATTGTGAAAACGAAGTAAACTGTCATGATGAGTTGTATGTAAACTATCAACCAAATGGACTTTCCTCTGTCAGTGCTTATTTGGAATATTTGGATCCATCGTACAATTGCGAATAAGAAATTTGCAAAAAGAAACAAACAGTTTATTCTCCACGAAACGAGACGCAAATACAAGCATCCAAAACGTCATTTTTTCAGTTTTAGAATTTTTTGAAATTCCTGCTTTTGCGCCTAAAAATTAGTCTTTGCCAGTCATGACGCGGAATAAAGGATGACATATGGCATCATTTTTTGTTTTGTTGGATTGAATTTACTTCATCTCTGTGTGTTACCCGGGTTTTCCCTAAAAAAGTAAAAATTTGCTAGTAAATTCAAAATATGTTGGTCTTCCGGGGAAAACTATTTAAAACAAAAAATGTGTTTGAAAACAGGGTAATCACCTTTCCATATTGGTATGTTGTTACCGAAATTTATGTATTCCCGGAAATCAGGTAAAATTAATTTCCAAAAAACCCGATTTTCAAAACGCAAACCGAAAAACTTCACGGGGCTGTAAAAATTGAAGTGTTTATCATGTGAACAATCTTTTTTCAGCAAGGTTCCAAAAAGCTGAAATTTCAGAATATATGTTTTGCTGCAAATTTAATGCACTGTTTACCCCACACTGGGCCATTTTCTCACTGGAAAAGTATTTTCGGGTACGTTTTTTCGGTGCTTGCCAACCAGGAATTTTAAGAATTAAAGAGTTGAAATTTTGTACACTTAGGGATAACCCTTTGAAAATTGTGTGTGCAAAAATTTACAAGGATCCATTAAATAACTACGAAGAAAAAAATTTGTCAACGGTGGTCCAATAAAGTGTAAACGCCCTCTGTATACCCACGGTTGCTAAGGACGCTACGTGGAAATAAGAACCGGAATACTAGAAACTTCTCCTGCAAAATTATTTTTCTCAAGGGCTGTGGATTAATCTAAAATGTTTGGACTTTCTGGAGCCGTCTCCTTAATTAAACTTTTTGCTAGTCCAATATTGCTTCCAAAATATTCATAATTATCTGTATTTTCCACCCGTTCAGTCCAGTACTCCGGGCTTGAGCAAAACAAAAACATACACACGCTTGGAGTAAAATTATATTTTCTCAGTCCATAATCGATGGTAAAGATATGTTCCAAGTAAAATATTTCCATGGCAAGCAAGTTCCTTCGCTTTCTTTACAACACAAAATAATCATTGTTTTGCTTTTCAGTTTGAACGGAAACCTGAGCATTGAATTCAATATACGTATCTACAATCTAAGGATATTAAAGCGCGATAGCCCACGGTGCTTATATGCTTGAAAACCCTATGAAAGGTCTTTTAATTACGCTATGGTAGGTTTCAAGGAGCCATGGGTTCAATGTTAATTTATAAATGTTTTTGTTGTTTGTTTTTTCTTCGTCTGGGAATTTATTTGTGAAACTGCCATACTGCCAACATGACAGAGTTTAATTAAAGTCGATATTCTTATATTTATGTATATAAAAGACTCCTTCCACGTCTTGTGTGAATACATAGATTTATAGAGGCCCGTGAAAATTCACAGTGGCTAGTTGGGTGTGGTTGAGGAACAATACATTTAACTCCTTCAGTATAGGGAACCGTTTTTTCGAACAGTTTTTTTACACTAATCATTAACGATGGCAACAAAAGTATTCATCCAAAGTAAAGTGATTTTTTATGTCGTATTGTAGGCCGTTCGGTCGAAATGCATCGTTGAGAAAATTAAAGGAATTAAATTGTCCAAACATCAATCAAAACATTACAATAATAATTGTCAAATTGCCAGTCAAATCTATCTTGGTATTTCAATATTAAAAAATCAAATTGTTGTATTGTGAAGGTATCGTAAGGCTGTAGAAATTGAAATAAGAAACTGATATTTTATTATATGTATATTTCATTTGGGTCACTTCGGCTACATATAACATATTATATTCTACAGTGATAAACTAACCTAGCTTAAAATCAACCCCACTTATGTCCCCTAAGTTTCAGGTACATCAGACATGACATGAGAGCGTTTGAGAAAATAAAGCCAAAAGGAACTTCCGGGTCGGATATAATTTTAACTTCTAAAGTGAAATATTACATTAGAAATGCTTTCGAGATCGGCTCGTATTTTGGAGGGACGCCGTTCAAATGGAATAGCGTTCTCCAGAGGCCTGAAATCGGACCAGGCAGGCAACAATATTTGTGGAAGCTAAATATGTTTCTTGCCTTCCTTCATTTATCATTTGTTTTCTGTCGTTCCGTTCAAGTCAGCATGGACGAGGAGTCTTCGAAGGTCCAAGTGATTTACATGCGATTTATGACAGTGTATTTCTTTCTCGCTGGAATTCTTCACATCGGGCTTATTCAAAACATGAATAACTTTCCGGTTCTTGTGGGTCAGTATCTGGATTCCGTGGAGAAGTTTCAAAGTATGTTTAAAGTGTATTGATTTTTTAAATAAAATGCAGCTCACTTGGTTTTCAAATCCATTGGATTAAACATGGATATTATGTAACATGGATTTCATTTTAGGTACAAGGTTGGAATGTTAATTGTTTTGTTTTCTCATTCATGGCCATTATTTTTCAGAAAAATTTGTCACCCCCAACGCAAAGCTCCCGCCTTTGATAAAAGCGTTTGAAATGTCAATGATGCTGTCAAAATACAGTCTATTTACATTCTGGTTTCTCATGATAACAATTTCCTTCGCGCGCCCACTTTCTCATGAGCAAGTGTCATCAGTTCTTTCAATTTGGGCAAAAGAAGGTCTCATGATTTGGCCAAGAATGATGAGCTCCTGCACCGTGGCCTACATTCTGTACCTCTACGTTTCTTCAGCTGTTGTCTACATCCAATGTGGCTTTCTGCTCATTAACTTTCTCCCGATATTGGATCAAATGAGGTAAAACCAATTCAACTCATTAACAAAATGAACGAGTTTTTGAGGAAGTATAATATGCCTTTCAGGTACTCCCCCACAAAAACGTATGGAACAAGGGGAGCTTTCCGGGAGCTGGGCGAAATCTTCAAGACCTACCGATGGGTTCAGTTCCACATGAAGTGGTTCAACGAGGTCTACTCGGAAATACCAGTTCCGGCTGTAAAATTCTTGCTCATCTCGTGGTGTGTCTACTGCACATTTGGTGCCATTAAGATGGGAGGCGTTGCTTCATTGGGGCTAGGCTTTGTCGCAGTATTTAGCATCACTTTCCTCACGGTTATCTTTACTTTCCTCGCGGAAATACTCAAGCGAAGCTCAGCGGTACGGGGATATTTGGCAAAAACCACGGTTTCTGACCCATATTTCCGTAGATATGTGCAATCACTCCCAATAGTTGCGGTTAGTCTACGGGGGGTGTACTATGTGGACAAAGGTATGATTCTTACAATGATCGACTGTATCATTGACCAGACGGTCACATTTTTATTGCTCAACGGCTGATTCTTCCTTTTTGGTGATCAACCATGAAAACTTATTGCACATAAAATGTGGTAGCTTTGTAGTAAGAACCAATATAATTGATATTTAATATAACGTTACAATTAATTTGTTAGATTTAATAGTTATTTTGGACTGGTAACCGGTTTCGGATTCTTTGATAGTTCTTCAATCAGACCACGTAAAATGCAATTTTTATAAATGTTAACACATTTAATAAATACATGTTTATACAGTCAGTGCGGTTTTAAAATATGACCAAAAAATGCTTATATACCTGCGATGTCCTTATACAATATTTTGTGTAATGATACGATGAATAGCTTGAGTACTTTATCTTTAAATCTTTTGCTTATTTTTAGGTTTCATATCCTGCATTGTATTCTATAATCGTAGGACCTCCGAGATCATGCCCCCCCCATTGCTTGACCTATGGAGGAGGTCAAACTATGAAACTTTTGGCTTTGATAAAATGGCTTGTGGTTTGATATAGTTAAAGTGAGTTTGTGTAAAATTATTACAATTAGTACAATTTTTTCAATCAAAACATTATTGTATTGACAAAAATGTAGAATTATCACAAAGGCGAATAAAAACAAAAATTTGACAAATTCAAATTTTCAAATTGCCCATTATTCTTCTGTCATAAAAAATCTGACAATTTATTCCCGTAGTGACACATTTACATTCAAGGGTTTGATCATTGACACTCCAGGGAAAATTGGAGGAAAATATTCAAGTTTTGTGTCATCAGCCACCGAGAAATTAAAATGCCTGAATATTTCCGATCCCATGACGTGTAAACATTGCAAAGCAATGCACATCCTTGGACCGTTACCAAAAGTACCGAAAGTAAACATATCCATTTTGCCTTTATTCTCCGGCATGAACCTCTCCGGATCAAATTTATGGGGTTCGGGAAAATACTTTGGATTCCGATTATAAGGCCAAAGTGGTATAACAACCGCCATGCCCTTGGGGATACTCACTCACGCCTTTATACTCAACCTCCTCATTACATTTTCTTTCTGGACGAGTAAAGGTTGGATGTAGACGGAGGGTCTCGTAAATGCACGCATTCAGGTACTTCAGCTCTGCTAAATTCTCTTGTGAAAATGAGCCTTTGTTGCGTACAAAGAACTCATCCACTTCTGCATAGAGTTTTTGTCGAATCTCAGGATTTTGACAAGAGTAGTAAATTAGGGTGAACATTGTTGTGGCTATGCTGTCAATGCCAGCAATGAATAATTCCACACCTTGGGTTATAATTGTGGCTTCCGTGATGTTTAACCGTTTGTAGTCGGGGCTTTCCGTTTTGGCAAGAACTTCATTCGGCAGATCAATAAAATCCCCGTTTTGAACTCCGGATTTTTTTCGGTCGGCTGTGACTTTTTCGAAGATCTTCATGTAGAAAGTTCCGGGTTGTTCTTTCATAAATAAATCCATTACCTTCCCAAGCACTGGGAATACACCTATAATTTATAAAAGCTGGTTAGCTTTCCTTTGAATTAGCTATTTTTCAAACAGTGTGAGTAGCATTGGCAATAATTAATCGAAGCTTTGGCAATGTTTTAGTAAAAAATATTGCTGTAAAGATGTGCTAATTTCTTTAAAAAAAGCAAATTCTACGGGATACTTACTAAAAATAACCATGAGAATTGGAGGTACTTCGGGGAAAAATTCCTTTAAAGCTTTGGAAAAATCATTGTCCGGTGACCTTGGATTTTTAACGCTAATGTTCAAGGTACATCTTGCAGCAATATCCAGGGCTAAAGCAGTTAAATCTCTAAAATAATTAACAAAAAATGTGACTCCAAAGAATTTTAAACTTCCCACGAACTACTGAATTTCATAAGTGAAAGTTACAAATAATCATTTACCCGTAGACATTATAATTTTCAACAACTTTGTTTGGAGATGATTTGATATCTTCCTTGAGGAGTCCAAACATATCCTGAGTAGCCTCCGTCATTTGCACTGTCATTCGCTTGATTTTCGAGGATGTAAAGAGAGGGGTGAGAGCTGAACGCACAGTTTTCCATTTTTCATCTATAAATTTATTTTTATAAAAGAAAAAAATCATTCAGTTTCGCACGCTCATAAATTTTACCAAAACTTCAAAATTTACGTACCCTTAAGAAAATCCATCATTTCTTTTAGTGGCCCGGATATTTCAAAGTCATGATTGACAAATTTGTCAAAATCTTTGATACAAATATTCCGAATTATGTATTTCCGGGTCTACAATGTGCATTTGAGGTGTCCGGAAATGATAAACCTAGAAAGTACAAACATTTGTATGTATGTATGCATAAATTAGGGGAAAATTATCCCTGCTTATATTTCATGGAAAATCAATTAAAAACAATAAATTGAAAGAAATTTAAGAAATAATTTCAGTACCCCGTAAATTTCCCCATACTTTAAAAACCTCTCGTAGTCTCTCTCATGACCCACAACTTTCTGAAAATCACTTTCACTTCCCAAAAGGAAATGTGGTTTGACCACAGGAATCCCTAATTTTTCCAACGTGCCATAATTCCAACGGAAATACAGCACAATTGATGCAGCTATCACTCCCACCGTCAGTATTATTTCCAAGAGCATTTCAACCTCTGATCAATTGGCAACAAGAAACGAAAGACAACTTGCAAAGTCAAGCTTATTCAAGTGAGTGTTCCAGCTGTTCATCCTTGAAGTTACGTAAGCCTGAGCATGTTTCATATGAGACTATCTACTCAGGACAAAACTGAAAATCTCTGGGGCTAAGCCCATTGAAAAAATTCAAGGTTAGGCAAATGCTTTGTTTACAACGGTTTTAGTCCTTATACTCACTTACACAAGCATGAGATAAAAAAAGTGCACTGTTTGATATTGCATTTTCTATGTACTCATAACAAATATGCTCGTACAGTCCCAACCAATGTATGCGTAAATTGTACATGTCAGTTTCATCTTCTAATTTAGAGGAATTAATATTAATGTAGCCTTACGAACAATATCAGCTTGAGTTTTAGGGCGATGTATTTAGTGTTACAATGATTGATGGACTGGGCTTGTATGACAGCCTTGGTTCAGCTCATTCCCACTCAATCAAAAGAGTAAAGAGAACAATTATTGTATGCATAATACCAATAACATGTAATGGAAAATAAGATAATCATTATCAGTGCTTATCTAACAACTCTGATTCTTTGTTAATTTGTTTATGTCTAATATCTTCCGTCCATAAAACTTCAGTCTCATTAAGTTGTAGCACTTTCCTCACAACACAATCCCTACAAAAATTAGTTGTTGATCCTAATAATTTAAAATTATGAGCTATTATTTTTTATTTTATTGCATCAATAATTGAGTTTAAATTACATTGCAAAATTGAGAGTATAAATTACACAAACAACCACTTCAGTGATTTAATTCAGTCAGATCATATTAGTACGATCTAAATAAACAAATAACTTCAAATATCTACTATGAGTAAACATTCAAGTCATGAAAATAGAATACGTAAAACTACAAAACGAACGCCTTTAATAATTAGTGTACAAATTAGAGTTGTTGAAACTAACAATAAATGAATATAAAGCTACATTCAAATGCTACAATGTCCAAGGGTGACACTGCGGGGAATGTAATCCCCAAAACAAGTAGTAAGGAAAATCTAAAAACAAAGCTCACTTCACTGGCTCCACCATTCCTTATCAACATAATCTTCCTCAATTTCGATGTTCTTATTTACATTCAGCAACGGTAGAAGTCCTGCCCTGATTTCTGCAAAAAAATTACGTGTGTTGAAAATGAACCAACTTTGACCCCTAACTTGTGGAATACAAGATACCTTGCTCTGTATGCACAACTGAGCAAAATACTGCCACATTAAAATTCAGCTACAGAAAACATTATTCTAGTACCTTCGACATCTGTGCGTTCTTTCATAATTGCCAGGGTTACTTTCAATCCCGGGATGAGTTCGAATCCAAATTCATTAGCAACTGGAGTTATCAAATCCATCCTGTTCTGACATTCATGCAGTACTAGCTTCAATTTTTTTAATTCTGAAAAATCAAGTTAAGAATTCCAATTTCACTTGGATGTCATATCTTGGACTTTCGAAAATTAGAACCATTTAAAAAATTTTTGCTTAATTTACCTGTAAATAGTCGGAAGATGGACCAGTCTTTAAATTTATTAATCTTATCTTCGGAAAAATCCATCCTTCTTGCTGGATCCAAAAGTTGATCCAAAGTCGTTTCATCTAGGCCCGTCAAGTCACAGTCCAGATCTCTTTGCCGCCCAAAATATAAAGGAACGCAGCCATAGCGTATGGCAATAGTAAGAGACTTTAAATGAGAGCAAAATCCGAACACGGCTAACAACAGAGCTCTTACGGACTGCGGGGGCTCCAAAATCGTCAATTTCTCAATCGAAGGGAATCGTCTTTCTAGATATGGCACGGAATTTGAATCCAACACACGAAGGGTTAACTCTTTAATTTGGACACCCCAGGGTCCTACAATATTTTCTGGCAATAAGCTCTCCAAGTCGTTCTTACACATCATTCCAATACAAACTTTATTGACATTTGGAAATATTTCTTTCAATGAAATATTTTGTGGGAAAAATCCACCATTAAATTGACTAATAAATGTCAAAGTTTTCAAAGCGGTTAACTGAGGAATGGGCTGGAAACCATAGGATTGAGATGGTCTTAAATTCAAGGAGTGTAGACTGTCGCAGCTGCTTTGTAAGATAGAGAATATGAGAGGCTTGATCAATTCCATCGTGTTTTCATTCCCAGGGTCATTTGAAGTAGATAAGAATTGAAAATAAGCTAGCTTCGGTTGCAACTGAGCCAACTTCTCAAATGCAGTTACTACTGTTTCCCCATTTCGAACGAAATTCTGCTCCCATAAATAAAAACCGCCTGACAAGGATTTTACAGCCTGGCCCATCTGAGTGACTGTGATGGCATTGATTGCGGCAAGAGGTAATCGGTGAATTTCTTGCAATTTCGGAGCTATTGTCAGAATTTTCACCAAATCCTGGAATGTAATTCGTGGGTGTAAATAAATCTTCTTCAGTTGTTGATGCTTGTTCTCCGGTAAGTGAGGATGAAAATTAGCATCATTTGAATCTTCCTCTATTTGGAGCCCCGAGCACGTAAGGCTTTGCAAGTTGGGAAGGCTGGTGAGCAGGAGCTCGGAGAAAAGGTTAAAGTTCAAAGGTTGTGCTTCAATGACATCCAAGTCTACAATTAGATGACCAAACTTTTTAAGAAAATTTTGCGTGTTGGTCTTCCTGATGCCAGCATCTGCATGGATTGAGAGCCTGGCAGAAACTTTGTAGTTCAGTAGAACTTCTTCCAATTTCGTTTCCACCCCTACAAAATCTGATTCGCTTTTGGTCCAAATCTTCCGGTTGTAACGAGCTCTTTCCTTGATGACGACCACATCGGCTTCACTATCATCCAGGTAACCACGACCCAGATGAATGTCAAAGCGGGAAAAGATGAAGGGATCAGCAACAGATCTCCAGTACTGACTCACACAGCTACATTTTTCTACATCCCGGTCGCTGAGGAACTTAAAGATGTTTCTCAGCACCTGAAAACAAACGAGTCTTGCCATTATTAAAAAATGTGTATTGAATGGAATTCATACCAATAATTATAAAGTGATCCTCAAAATCAATACCGCAAAATTCAATAAGGGGTCTTCTGCAACGATGAAATTATCCATATGCTTAAGAAATTCCCTCCTACTTCCTGTTCATTAAAAATTGTTTTATAAAGCAAAACATTTAATTTCACCTCCACAGAACGAAAACCAAATTAAGGCAAAACCAGTATCAACCAATTATTACTTTTATTTATTTAAATTATACGAAGCTGAAAACTATAGAAAATTCTACCTGACACGTCTGAATTTTATTTTATTTTACACTGAAATATAAATTCAAAGCATACCTACGGAATTTGCCAGGACCTAACAAAATATTACAATTAAAAACTAGAATTAAAACCTATAATTATAATATATTTATTCGGGTCGATATTTTGGCCTAAGCCCTTACAACCACAGACAGTTACACTTTTGATTGGAAGAATTAAAACCTAATTCAGTTTTATCGACGTCATATTCATAAATTAATTCACTTGAACTGGACCTGTGCCTGTGGGAGTGGGAACGTCGTGATAGTGAAGAACAGAGACAATCAACTACTCTCGTTCCCTCACAAACTTAGTAATAATGAAACCTGTGGAAACCGGAATGCTTAAAAATACAATGAGAGTATGACAAATAAATAGCTATGTCATTTACGATGAGAAAACATTATAAGCAATCTTTAATTTGGAAACTGCTCCAGGCTACCGCCTATTCATACCACGTCGAGGTGCAATTATGTAGTTTAGACAACAACTGCCGCGAGAACTATAGTATAGTATGCTGTCTGCTACTGGCTAAAATAATAAAGTATACATGAAGAGGTGTGAGTGTGAGTTTGGCAAAGCTTCTCCCCTGCTTTAGGCTTATAGAGACACCTGCCGGTGCAAAAATCTGTTTTCAAACTTCAACTGATTGAGTTCATGTCTTTAAAATCATCGCTTCTCATAATAAGCAGTCAATCTATTAAGCTGGTTTCGCATAGACCCAATTACTCGCACTACTATAGCTAAGTGACTAAATCCGTGTCGCATTCATCATACACCATCGACACAGACCAAAACAGGAAAGTTAGGAAATTAAAGAGGAGTTTACAGCGATTTTTGGAATGAACATAGCTAATCATTAAAACATTCAAGTTGTTGGGAAAACAAACTCATTAGATAAATTCAGAATTAAATAATCACTTCGCTAAAATTCCTTGGTGGGAAATTGAGTTATATTAAATGCTGGCTTTGAAAGAGTTGTATTTAAATAGCTACAAAATCTTTTGAATGGATTTGTCGCTTGGGTCTTCTTTCCTTCAAAGTTCACTTTTCTACGTTTTTTGGAATGGTTGAGTCCCAGCGGCAAATTATAGATGTTGGAAAGTATGGCAGTGTTTCCTAGTATTGTGCATACTCTGTAAAGCCGCAGGATTGGAAGCCTTAATTTTAAATAGTTAGAACTACAAACGAAGGAATTGATTTTAAACGCATTCTATTTCTGGTTTAACTCCAATGTTTTCGTTTACACGTCCAAAATTTTCCTTTATCAATTCTTTAATGACTTTTATAAATTTCACTGAAGTTTACTCACGTTTAAATCCAATGATTGTGATCCACCTTTATGTATTGGACGTAAAAAATGATATAATTACGGCCATATTTATCTATCCTACACCCATTTTTGGCTAGAATACAACAATACCATGACACAATAGGCTTTTTCCCCCTTGTGGTTCAGTTCATTTTTGATTTTGACAAATTCGAAGTGTATTATTAAAAATAGGAAAAAAAATTTTTTATAGCATAATTACCATCTACATCGTTTTTGAAAATTTTCGCCTCCCTGTGTTTACCATAGGGGCTATGAACGGGCTCTA
>JAQFXU010001531.1:0-28092 GCA_034693705.1 Spatulosminthurus flaviceps | reverse complement strand
CTGGAGCTAAATTATTTGCTCCTGTTTGCACTTCCACACAGCCTTTAGTAGAGTATTTGTATGTAGAAGCTTGTATGAAGAAGTAATGCTTGGGTGCTATTAACGACTGAATGGATCACCCAGTGTTGTTGCCACTGTTTCTGTTGCTCAGCTATTACTGAGCCATCGTACCAGTCAGTATCTTTACGGCGATGAGAGATGAATAGCTGTACGGTGGAACTGTGGAAGAAAGCTCTTGAAATGTAAAAGTTTTCCACAGTTGGAATTCCTTCAACCATAAAATCCTTGGGAGCAAAAGGTTTAGGGAATATTCCCCTCTCTCTCTCTCTCATGCTAAAAACATTGACGATATATATACGCTTTTGCCGTAGCTCTCCAAAAGATTCAGTCTACCGCTCAATGTTTACCATCTTCCTGTATGCATATTATCTGGAAACCAAGAAGTATTTAGTAGGCTACAATTTTGTACATTCATTATGTTATGCATAGTTGCTAATGCGATTGTAATCCTTTGAAAACACTTGTTTTCATCCACCATTACCATGCACGTATATTTGGTGCAGGTTCCAATAAGGGAGGAAGTTTCTTCCGGGAAGACGTTCCCTAGATTAGAATGCTATGCTAGAGCTATGCTCGTTATCATTATCATCCCATCGTCGAGGTGAAGGAAATAACCTCAAGTTTTAATGGATTTCTTTTCTATTTCTCCCACTTCCCTATGCTATGTAGAAATGTAGAAGCCATGGTATGTACAAAGAGCAAGAATAGAAGAACACAAGGTTCATTCATCTATAAACTTGAGTCGGTAGCACGTGGTGGAATTCTGCAGTGATTACTTGTGAAATACACAGTAATCGATATTTTCTTGCTTGCTAAGGTAGGAAATGGGAAAAGCGACTGCAAGGACAATCAAGTCATCAGTTTCCTATTACTTTGAGAATATTTCTCTGATCCCCTCTTTAACCTGCGGATTACAGACTTATATATAATTATATATATATAACTATTGATATATGAGTGCATTATTCTATAGACATTGGGAAACGGGAGAGAAAATTTCAGTTTGTATCTTTTAGCCATTTGAATCCCTGGTTTTTGCTATTGACGAGAAGAAGAAGAAGAACGGGAAGAAAAAGAAGAAGAGGTGTAAAGACGCTGAAATTCAAAGCGTGAAAGTAAAGGAAAACTTGAGCTCTTCTTTACTCACATAGGAATGCTTTTAAGCTTGAGTTTGTATACCATAGGGCTCTTTCCCTCACTAACACTCACTCCATTTGAATAAGAAAGTAAGTGATTCAGGTCGGAGGGAAAGAGGGTTTATCTTGATTTTTTTATATTTTCAGCAAATAGCTTTTAAATACCAAGGCGATCAAGGGCCTCCTTCCTCCTGGCCTTAGCTAAAGTGCTGTATCTTTATATTTATGTAGCATGTTATTATATTTAGAGCTCGTAACTGTGAAATTTTTCAACTTTCATTCAACACTTCCCTCTCTTCCTTCAACACTTGTGCTCATAAAGGAATGAGGGAAATGATTCAATTTAAAGAAAATTCAATTCTAAAAAACTACCAAGTCTACTCATACTTTAGTGCCATTTCATTTTCTTAGGGGCTGGTGCGTGGTGGTGCTAAATGGAATACTTTGTAAGGTATACATACTCCTTAAGTTTAATGTGTTTATGGGATTACAGGGTTTCCTACTAGGATATATATAGATAGGGAGTTGGACATTTCAACACTCTCGATGCATGCACACATGTCGTGTACAAGTGGAGGGTGAGAAAAAGCCATTGCAAGAAAGCCAAAGAGTATCTATCCTGTATGAGATGGATGGATGGTTGGGGGGAAATAAAAAGAAGTGAAGTTGGAAGGAGAAGAAGAAGAAGAAGCGCGGGCGGAAGAGCCGATTCGGCTCGTGAAATGCATTGGAACTAAAAAAAAACTGTATATACTTTTTATATAGAACCGTATATTGCTCTTATAGTTTCTCACCACGTTTTTCCCTCAATAACGTTAACGTTGGACGAGCTATAGATATGAGTGAACATGTGTGGATTGCGTATATAAGCAATATTTTGATGCTGCACTGACTCCATAACATTGCAACTTGTTCTAGGACGTACATTCTCCTACATAGATATGTGTTGGAGTAAGGGAAAAGTTCTATTGATGGAGCAAATGGAAGCTGAGGGTAAAATTCACCGTTTTCACATCCATCTCTTCTGCCGTCTACACTTTCTAGTGCATCTCTCTCTCTCTTTCTCGCTACTATTGGGTCTCTGGGAAGGAGTCTTGCATGTCCTACACCCTTTTTAATGCTAGACATGGGAAAACATATTGTATTTTGTAGTATTAAGGAAGTAGTAGTACGTATTGTCATATGCATCGTTTCATCCCACTAAATCCGAAAAACTTGGCATTGGAATAGCATTACTAACATATATAACATTATGGGGGATATGGAAGGATAAGCATAACCAAAGACAGCAGCTTACTTCTCCATGGTGGTATCTCCTACTAGGGATGCGTAGTAGAGGGTGAAAAGTTGGGAAAGCTTGTTTTTGGTGCGTGCGTGCGTGTGCACACAGACTGCAACTTGAAAGACAAGGACAAGTGCATTATACTGTACAGCAAAGAGGTAGTTCCCCATTCACTTCTTTACCGGTTCTTTATGCTCCGACCCGATGTCTACCTTCCGTGTGTGTTGTATACGCACTCTGATGTCATTGTGCTGCTCCTACTACTATCCCTAAGCTTATTTAATTCAGAAAGGAGGATACCTGTAGTTTATTACATAATGGAATGGTTCTTTTGTGTCCGTATACTAATACATGGGAGCTATAACTATTAGATAAAAGTATGTACGTCCACACAATTTGAATCGTTCACTCAGTCGTTCCCTCCTATAGAGAGAGAGAGAGAGAGAAGGTGCCGGGAGTAACTCCTGATACTTGGTTTATTAATATGAGGCCGTTAGATATACGAGAGGTGGAAGTTTTATAGGCTACTTATAACATTTACTATATATGAAGTTTCCTATATTTTTCAAGGCGGATGCTACTGAACCTTGAGATAGGTTTTATGCTAGTTTGGGCTTCCTTTTTTGGGTTCTAGCTCATAAATATGTATACCTGTGGAAGAGGAGAGGAAACTAGCGCTTAATCGAAAGTTCAAGTTTGTACACAGTTCACAAACTCTGGGTCTCATTCCTATGTAGCTGTAGCTGGATTTCCTAGGTATTGAATTTAAATGAATTCCAGTCTGGCAAACGATGGTGATTTCTATCTCTTACTTTTAGAATACTTTCAATGTAAAGGGAGGGCACATGGAATCATCTAGGAAATATGCTCTTTTCCCATTATGAGACATTGGACATGGATGTGGAGGAAAAAGAAGGGCAGTTTCTACTATGGAGGACTGTGAAAAGAGAGGAATTTATGGACTGTCTCTCTTTTCTCTCTCTCGTATTATATTTGTAGCTGAATAGTAAAGTTATGTACGTAGGAGTGGCGACAAGGGAACTGTAGTGAGTAGTAGTAGTGAAATCAATAGGAAATTTCCGTGTTTCTAAACTCAAAGGCTCGTCTCCTTGTTGTAGTGCTGCTACTCTCCCTCGCTCTACCTAATAACTACAAGTCTTTACTGCCAAGTGCCAACAAGCTCAATGATATATGATGGCCGAAAAATATGGATTTTAAGCCGGAAACTTTTCTCCACTCACTCCTGTTCTCTCTGCTGTATTAGCTACCATATACTTTCCCTGTGTATGGAAACTATGTAAGGTTTGAATTTTCCCTTGGATTTTCCCATCAGTCCTTAGTAAATAAACATGTTTAGTTTGCTCTGCGTTATATTTATATAGAGAGTTTGGAGACAGGGCTCTGACTTAGTAGTATCAGTGTGAAATATGTACTGTTAAGAATGTGCACGGCTTTATTGTTGAAATGATATTTAATGCAATCTGAAGTAAAGTGTAAAGTCATTTTTTTCCTAGCTATGGTATAGTTACAGCTATGTAATACTGTAATAGTATATTTTGAGAAAAGGTTCGAAGAAAGGGAAAAAAGTCAAGGGTTTTTTTTATTCTATAAGCGGAGGATATTTTATAAGCAATAATTCTTGCACACTTGACTGCATGACTGTCTCTATTTTCAGTGAAAGATAAAGATAAATATGCTGTAAATTTTTACAAGAGAGTTCATGTCTGACTTTTTCAACTACAGTAGTCTCTCTCCATTTATATTTCATTGCTGGTTCGGTGATTCCCTCCACTATTTTACTTTCGTCCTTTTGTAAAGAAACACAAAATTTTTAGGGTTTCCTATTTGGTTTTTTTATTATTGTAGTTTAGAAATTTCACTGAAGAATATAAAAAAAGTATTATAATACACATTAGGACTTTGGAAACTTATTATAGTTTTATTAGATTTGGTATAAGTTGGGACGGAGAGAGAGAGGTAGATTGACATTGAATAAAATGGAACTAAATGGGAGGAAATTGCTGTTATCAGAATCTTTAGCACTTGTGAAGTAACCGCACGTTTATGAAATCACGTTTTGGATTCATTCCTTTCCCTTTTGGAATTGCATTTCCAGTCTTCTTGAGATAGGTTTCTGTGGCATGTACGTAATTCTAAATGGAAGCATGAATAATACTTTGAATATTCATAAGGACAGTGTGTATATGTGGGGGTACGTGTGTAGAAGTAGTAGAGGTTGAGCATGGATCGGTAAGAAGAACGTGTCAACGGATGTAAGAGTCTAGTAGAGTCTCTCTCTCTCTCCATTCAATAGAAATCCAATCTCATAAATAAATATTTAATGTTGGATTTCACCATTGTCGTCGTAACTCGTGATTCCTATTAAATTCCATTATCCTTTGGGGGAAATCTTACAGAAGCCTTCTTATAAATAATACATTGAATTTACACCCGTCAAGAGACATACTTTGTTGCGTTTTGTGGGAAACGGGGCTTGAGCTGGAGAGTCATGAAATGACAAAATAAACGTTTACTCTCGCGTCTCCTACATGATTATAGAGATTACTCCACGAGGCCACTTTTAAGTTTAACTTGAAGGGTGTACGCTATTTTGCTTTGTATTCATATCCACGTATGTATATATATATATACATAAATATATACATACATAATAATGATAGGGTATCCCAACATGTATCATTAATGCGTACAGGATGAGATTGACCACAGCGGTCAGTCTGGGACGAGGGACGGGACCCCTAGGAAACCCATAAAAGCGAATTTTGTCTGATAAGTTGAGCATTTCCCAACCTCCCCGTCACACACAAGAGCTTTTCTTTTTTTCCAAGTGTCCACCGACTTTTATTTATTATACTGAGCTAACTTCAACTTTCCAATGGTATGTAGTGAGCAGCAGTAGGAGGAAAAGTTGAAGTACGTGGTGCTTAATCCAAATGCAGATTTTTCTTAACTTTCCGGAAGCTTCAGCCATTTGTTAAAACGCTCTGTATTATTAAATTTTGAATTGTGCCAGGGAGAAATGTACCATATTCAATGTCTACAATGAAAAAGGAAGGGAATTGCCTAAAAATATAGTGGTGTTAGAAGAAGTGGTGGTATTTGAGTAGTCACATTTTCGTGCCAATAACTTTCTCTCTTGGACATTCCAACACTTCTTTGAATGCACATAAATTGGTAGTTTTGTCAGATGTAGCCCATTGGCAAGATTTTATCATGGGAATGTTTTATTCGCATTTTTGATGAAAATTATGATAAGGGAAACTGTTTTCGAGAAAGAGAAAAGTATTGAGAATATAAATTGAACTTGTATTTGATAATATTTCTTGGCAAAAAAAAGAGAGCAGAGAGGTTGAGACAGACGAGGGGAATATTTCATACATAAAGTGGTGAATTTTATCGTTTCTTTCTCTCTCTCTCTCTCTCTCTTGCTCCATCATGACTAAAATATATACGACACGGCATAATAAAACTAACGAAATTGCTTGGGATTTCTCGCCCTTTGACAAAACCGCACGCACACGTACACACATACACACTCGTCCGTCAAACTCTTAGGGTTTTTGTTGTACAGTGCGTTTGAGTCTATGAGTGTGAGAATCATAGTCCATGCGGTTAAACTATTTTCTCTTTTACTTTTGAATGCTTCCTTGTTGTAGTGTTGCTTTCTCCTGCTGAAGAATTTAAGTAGATATTTTCCCTCTCTATAGGGATTCTTACATAGAATCGTATCTTTTGAGGATTGCTTCTTCTTGTACGGTACGATGGTACGTCATTCATGTGAGAAAGGTTTTTCCAATGCATGCACGTCTATTTATATTCGAGGAATATAAATGGACCGTCTTCCCTATTTGCACTATCTTTGAGTTGATCTTTGAAATGAAAGTCGAGTGAAAGTGAAATTCATTCGTTTTTGTTGGATTGAAAGACGCGGAAACATCGTCAAGGAATTCTCTCTTTCCATCCTAGTTCATCCTCAGTGCACAAGTTCCATGTAAACATACGTATATACATACGCACGTAGGGTTCTATAGAGCTTGACTAACATTCACGCACTCTTCATTTTCCACTTACTTATATCTATTACTGCTTGCGCTCTCAAACTACACTTTTAGTTTTCAAATGAGTTTTTCCAGGGTGTGTGTCTGTGTGTGTGTGTTGGAGGAGCATTCCTGTGTATTTAATACAGCACATAGTTCAATTCCTGTCTATATCTTCCTCTTGGTTTGCTCCTCGCGTTTATTCACACTAGTAGAGAAGTTAGTTTGTGGGGAATTTAAGTGCTTTGCTTTCACTTATAACTTTGCTTGCCTTCGCACTTTGCTACTGCCTTATACTTTTAGTGGAGATATTATAGTGGAAGTGCGTTACTGGAGTGGTAGAGGGCCTGAATTTCTTATGAGGCCAAAACTATGGGTTTCAACGAAGGAACGCTTTCTGAAATTAAGGAAGTTTTGAAGGAAAAATTAATGGATTCTTCTCTCATAGAAGTATAGAATAAGTTTGTAAAGTTGTAGTAGAAAAGGGAAAAATTTTCAAAGTATATTCCATTAAAAGGCTATATTTGCCAAACGTGATGATCATTTATTTGGAGGGTGATGTTTCAAATGAGGGAATTGCTGGGTTGGAGTGGAGGTGGGGGAAGAGTGGAAGAGGACAATTTTTTTGCCCATCTTCTTTTGGAGTTTACATTGACTTTGGTGTTTGTATCGCTTTTTTTGAGGGGGTGAAGCGGCTTGTGTATGTTTTGTAGTTTTGTTTTGAGAGAGCCTTAATATGATTGTAAGGTATAGCTTAAGACTGACTAAATAAGAGGGAAAAGAGAAATAGCTTGGAATAAAAATGCAATAAAATTCAGCTTCACTTACTCAGGCTTTGAGCTCTATAACAGTGGGATTAGAATTCCCCTCGTTTGCTCTCCTATTTCTCTCTCTCTCTCTCTTTCGCTCCTCTCCTCTCTCCGCTTCAACTTCTCGTCAATGACCCGAAAGCTTACCACTAGAGAAACAACTTGGAGTGAGAACCTTTCTCCTGGGTAGGCTTCGACATTCCCAAATAACAATATGTATTTTCTGTGTAATTGTAGAGGATACACTATTTACTAGCAAATAGGAAATTCCGCGGTTGAACCATCTATTTATTAGCATCTTTAGCCCTGAGTTTGTACTGTCATTTGGGCCTATTAAAAATTCCCTATGTATGCTTACGTTTGTGCTGTATCCTATCATTAGCAGGCTTTGATCTGTCAGTTACAGTTGTAGATGTATTTGTACTATGTACATACGTGGCCTTAAGTAATTATATGTAACGCTGCTCTTCCGAGTCGATTTGCATTCCGACTCTTGTGTGCTTTCGATTACTTTCCAATTGGTATTTATCTGGGAGTAAGTCACATTTAGCCTCTCATGTACAACTAATCCGCAAGCATTTGCACTTGAATGAATCAAGCTTTGTGCTATTATTTGTTTTCAAATGAATCTCTCCAATGTTTTATCCACATTAAGCTCGTTCCTTTTTCTGTCTCACAGTAATATTTTATCCATGAGATTAGCATTTGTCAGCGGATAATTTTTAAATGGGAAGAAAATATTTTGCTGTATATTATACTGTTCTTAATTTGTATAGCACCTTGTAATGTAAAGCTTGTTGGTATTTGTCATCGTCATTATTAATCAGCTACTTCAAAGGTTTCTTATCCCAAGGTATATATGTTGTCACAGTAGATAATGTACGAATTTGCATATCCTCTAGTGCCTTTTGCTTTTAGCATAAATTTTTTAGCGAACGGGATGAAGCTATATATAAAATTAGAATATAGTTTCTAGGCTTAAAAATTAAGCTATGTGGTGCATTTCTAAGAACTTTATAACTTTTAGAAGTTTGTTGGGCATTGTGTGTACATTTAAAGGGAAGTAAAACAAAGGAGAAAGGAATGAAGAAGAAAGTGAAAGCAATTTTCCCTGATAATTTGTAATGTCGAGAGAAAGTCCTCCCTGAATACATTAACAATAAGCTATGGTTGGGGCTCATAACATGGTAATTGTGTCGTGTAGGTGGAGAAAACCATTTAGGAACTATAATTTAAGTGGGAGCTTTTGGAGTTGTATCCTAGAGTGAAATGTTTATGAAAGGATACTAAAAATGAAGTTGAATTGGCCCTCGTACATTTATAATTCCAAGCAATTTACAAAGGAGTATTGCAAAACAACAGGATGGAAAGTTAAATGGTACAATTTCAGAGGAAATATGTTTAGAATGGAAATGTGAGTGTGTGTGTTTGTGTATGAATTTGTGTGTGGCAAACGAACATTTGTGCGTGGACTTTCCCATTTAACAATGTTCATGTACATATATGTATAAGCTTGTAGATACTAAAGTTCAATCATTGTGTTTGCACGCATATACATGCGTAATTATAACTTACTTGTTATAACTTCCTCCTCGTAGTGAAAGTAGAGAGAAAAGTTACTCTCACATATACTATTCAAAGCTCACACATAATTAACTGAGACGGAGTAATTAGTACATGTGCAAAAAGCCTTGTTTCCATTTAACTTGATAAGCTAAATGGATTTTCCTTGTTTCACGACTCCACATAGTCTTATAACTATTACTCCAGATATAAAAACATATAATAGTCCCATGCATGCTTAAAAGTAATGTAGAGTAGAAATAGATTTGGTTAATTTACCAACTTATACAGTCTATGGAGTATGGAGTATGGGTGTGTTTGTGTACTACTACACCGTTTTGTTGTAGAATGCTTTTCTCTATAAGTAGGGTATAGCTTTGCTGTAATAAGGAACCAGAGGGGTTATTAGTTCAAGTGTTATTTCTATGAATAATATGAGAAATGACAAGGAGCGATTGAACTTTCCAAGAGAGAGAGAGAGAGAAAGAAAACTCCGTTCTTTTCTATTCGCTGTATATATCTGGCTTGTGCATGTATCTATCTCTCTAGAGGTTAAAATTTCAAATGAAATGAATGTAAATGATGTGCTTTCGCTTCGACTCCAAACCCTCTCGCTCTCATATACGACTTTGTGTATTCTGAATACACGTGGAAATGTGAGGTTGATGATGAGGTACGCACGAGAGTTGCTGGATAGTGATGGTATAGTAGTGCAAGTAGATAGAACCAACATTATTGTATAATTCATTAGTGCTCTTCCGTATCCCACATGAGTATTATTGTACGCATGGATGCAGGATGCAGTATATAATAGCTGTTAAATTTAGCAGGACATTTCCGTGTGCAGGAATATGTACTAGTTATTTGTTAGAGAAGACTATGGAGACGGAAAGTAAAAGTACCATTGAAGGAGTGAATTTTGCATTTTACGACAGGCGGCTCCTCTGTGTCAGCGTCATATTTGGGTAAAACTATGAAATTCTGCATAAACGTCTCTCATTCTCTCATCTCTAATGGACTCTCTAGAGATGCTCAAAACTCTGTAATGTTTGTAGTTTAGAATCGGAGGGAATTTGGAAGCAAGCATGAAGCTTTAATCCAATGGAAGGTTCTCTGATAGTGTTAGCATGCACACGTGTAATTATTAATGTACGTAAATATACATATGTGTGTATATAGGCGGAAGTACTAAAGAGGAAAATGCATGTGAAATACTGCACATGGGGGAGAAATATATGAAATGCAAGTTATTTAATTTTTGTGCGAGTTCACCACGCATTTGCATATATTCATGTATTAAAAATGGGTGAGAGTACGGGTGTGAAGCGGAGTTAAATAGGGAATTGGTAAAATTCCCTGGGTTTTAAATTTACTCTCCACCGATGCATGTGAAAGTCCATCTAGAATCGTATCTTAATAGCTCCTCTGAATGCATAGTTTATTCCAAGGTTTTAATCCTGTTTGCTATGGGAGCGTGTTCGTATTATGTGTAGGTATGTATATACGTATATATTATATATGTGTGTATGTATAGCTATACTTGGATTTATAGCTGTGATACGGAAGGTAAATGTGCATGTGTCGGAGGAAGGACGGGGAAAGAGCTGTGTGTGTGTCTGGCTTGAAGTACTTCCCGCAATGTGCTTTCTCCTTTAATTTGACTGAAAGGTAAAGTTGGCGAGGCAGGGAAGCGAAAAGGGTTTAGAGAAAAGTAGGAACGGAGTTTGGAAGGCTTCAAGTCTACAATTAAAATTGATGGCTTTTATTTAGCCGCATATAACGGTATTGTTCAAGGTAACAAGGGAAACTTGTTCCTCTACTAAATAATATTGACAGTCATTTGCTGTAGTGCTAAGTTTTTGTTGGGTGGTCTACTAAAAAAAAGTACTCTGTAGTTGAAACCTAATGTTGTTACTCAATTGTTGAGGAAAAAAATGCTAACTTGCACTTTCTCCTATGGTGTAGGTTATGTGTTGCTCCTTCTTATTACTTACATATACATATAATAACAAACGGTATGTATCTGGGTAGTAGAGGATATAGGGAAACTAAATGAAATTGTTTTAAGGAAAAAAGTTTCTGCAGAAGTGCAATGAAATAATAACAAGGCTTAATGACAAATTTTTAGTGCAGGCAATAAAAACTAAGCCAGAAGAAATTTTTTCATGTTGGCGTGGTCTATTGCCCAGACAATTACGGCCTGGGTATTATAGCTCTTTCTTGGTTCTTCAGCCTTCATGAAATACACAATTATTTCTCCACCACTGGAATTGCCTATATAGGACCTTATAATATACAGACTCTGTATAATACAGAGCTTAGAATTGTGGTGAAAAAAATGTATAAAACTAAAATTGAACTTGATATGGAAATTGTATGAGGTTGGAGTTAGAAGTGAAAAATTCTCATTTATGTAATTTTCTCTAAGAGAAAAAAGAGTGTAAAAATTCCAAGGAAGTAATTTTTTAGCTTAATATTCCATGCAGAATTTGAATTGTAAAAACTTTTTTTTAATCAGGTTAACGCTCAAGTTTTCCTCTACTTTTTCTCAAGAGTTCTCAGTTCCCAGCTGGGAGTTTGGTTAAGTAACTTTTATAACTTGTTAATCATGCAAATCAAGTCTGTAATTTTGTTGAGGTATATTTAACTTCTCTCTCTCTCTCTTCCACCTCCATCATACATTTTAAAGGGTTTTTACTCCCCGTCAGAGTGTTATTCCAAGCCTAGGGAACTAAACTTGATGGGAATTGTAGGAGCCGAAGGTTGAAGATATAGGAAAAGGTTTTGTAACCAGATGATTGCATTTATGCATGGAGGAGGAAAAGGTAATTCCAGTAATTCTAGGCGAATGGATTTTCAAGGGAAACACATAAAATTCACCACTCACTTTCCATAGTATTACTAGTACATAGGTAGACAAGTTTACTAACTAATTTCAATAGTTGATGAAGCGTGTTGATTTTTTAGGTTTACGGGAATTAACTTGTGTATGTAGTCTTTAGCGCTGTGGGGGAAAACTTGATTGTATGGTTGCTGTGGGTACAAATAGTTTCTGAGTAGGTAGAGAGAGAAAGAGACAGAGAGAGAGAGTGAGAGAGTATAAGGATTTTTATCTTCTCAAGCTTCCTCGTATTATCCTTCCATCAATGATGGGAATGGCGTGGAGGTTTTTGTTAAAACAGCTTGAAACTCTTGCAATTTCCAGGGAGGAAAGTCGAACTGATGATTGTGAGTGACTTTGCTATTTGCATAATCTCCCGCTGGAATTTAACTTTAGGTAGCTTTGCCAATGAGGTGTATCTCTCTATGTAGTTGAGTTTAATTCCCTGTACTTGTGGATATACTGGAGCTGAGCACACTGGTGACTTAGTATAGGAAGGATGAGTCTAAGCGTAAAAGATGGCTCACGTTACAAACTTAACGAGGATGCATTATTCGTGGGAAGTTGAAATGCCATTTTGTTTTAGTCGAGGATTTTTTTTAAGAGTGTGTATGTATGTGCATGGAAATTGTGTATGTATTTATATATTGTAATTAACTTTAGATATGGGTAGAGAGGTAGGAGAGATATAGAATGAAGAGTTTTTTTCTATCTTGCCTCTCTCTCTCTCTCTCGTGGGATGAGATGAAACTGAAAACATGTTTTATTTTTGGGTTTAGTTTTAGTTTTTCTTCTTCCATTGGATCTTAGATTCCATATAAGAAAGTAAAAGTTGGGGAAAAAAGATGGATGTGGAGCTATTTCCTGCTGTATGTTTCCTACATCTTCTTGAGCTGCTTGTGTCTCTGTACAAATTAACTAACCAGATCACATGGGAAATTTCAATGGGAATGGATATGTTATCAGTGTAATATGTTGTTGCTGGCCCTGTGTACATGAGGATATTTATTTGGAGGTACGGAGAGAGAGAGATGTGTTCTCTCTGTGTAGAAGATTAACAAGTGCAGTGTTGTAGGAGGATATTGTATATAGTATGTGGATGAGGAAGGGAAGAAACTATTTATTCGTGTGGAGTTGATATAAGGACACCCTTAATTTGTTTTCATGTATTTCGTCTGCTGTCGCATGAGTCAGTTGTTTGTGCTTATAAATTGCGAGGTTCATTCATTCTGAGAAGATTCTCTAGACTGCTGTCCTCATTATTTTATATTGTAAGGATAAGGAGAGATGGAAAAAATTGGGAGTGTGGATATCTGTGAGATTATTCGGTAGTAGAGTCTACTCTTCAATTCTAAAAATGTTCGTGAGATAAAAACAAGTTTTTTTTCGAACAAGTTTTTTTTATGAGAGTCTAACCTATTAATTTGTAGGGATGTGTGTGTGACAAGGGAAAAGTGTTGATTTTTTGCGAGATTTATTATTATTATTGCTCTTATTTGGAATTGTATGGTGTAAGAGATATATGGAATGATTTTTTGCGAGTTTGGTGACTTGAGCGTGAGAAATGTAATAAGAAATGTAGGTTTGAATATTTGTTTGAATTTGACAGCGTAGAGATCAAGGATGATTTCCCAATGAAGAAAGTTGAGGGGTTGGAGAGACATGGGAAAAGAGTTATTTTTTTTACATAAAGACAGAAAATAACTGTGAGTAAGATGTAAAAGTGAGGGTATTGGAAGTCAGATTAGCTTTTTCAAGGGAAGGTATACATTTTGAAAGGAGCTGGAAGGAGGAATTTGCATAAGTGGGGAAAGTCTCCCCTTGGAAGTTGTATGTAGAGGAAAATGTTCAAATTTCTACTCATACCTTGTCCCCGTCTCTCTCTCTCTCTCTTTTACTGCACTACCAATCTGTTCAGTTCACTTTCACTTGACTGACTCGAAGCCAGTTGACTTGATTACAATTCATGTCAGATGCATTCTATCTTTCTCCCCTTTTTAGGTCCTTAGACTTTAGTCTGAATCTCTGTCTCTCTCTCTCCATAACAAAACTCAACCCACACATATATCGCCATTTACATTAGCTTTTGTCTCGAACATGTGATTGCTCACAATAGGGTCCTCCTGTGTCTGATAATGTTGTCTAATGAGAGACTGTCACAGTTAGTAAATGATAGCCAAATGATGTCAGGTGGGAATTGGCCCTGAAATTTCCAGCTTTCCTTTCTCTCTACTATCAACTATGAAAGCTTTTATCAAAGCTCAGTCTACCTTAGTATTTCCTTCTGCTTCCATGCAAATAAGTAGAAGTGCCTTTCCTCCACGCAGTTGTATGCTTAGGCACAGTGCCCATGTATATTTTGTATGTTTGAATGCTACTGGTCTGAGCTTTTTGAACTTGAGCTTTTACCGCAATAAAACCTGCTGTGTAGGAATGTAGATATACTTATAGATATAAATGTATGTACAGAGTAGAAAGGGTTGGTAATTAGTAGGGAACCAAAGGGAAAAATTCTTTTGAAGTTTTTCAAATAAATACATGGTGCATGCACGTAGGAGTTTAATATAGTCATAAGGAGATCAATATAGCGCGAATCAGTAACCGCCTAATGTCAGGGAGGTGGGACGTGAGCGAGTTTTCAACAACTCCCGTAGTTCTTCAATGAACACGCGAAAGATTCAAGTATTCTGCTTTGCTGAGTGAGTGAAATAATGCTGAGCCTATTGTACATAGATGTGTACATGTACAAATGAGCGTAGTTTTACAAATACCAGGAAGTGTTGGTTTCCCTCGTTTATGGAAATGGAAAAAGTCTGATGGATTCATTTTTTGGTGGCAAAGCTCATAAATTTTATTTGATGGGGATTTTGCTATAAAGTTCTTGATGTAGGGTGGGTTTATATGTTGTGTATAAATATGTGGAATGGAATGGGAGGAATTATTATTATATAATTAAGAATGCTTAGCTAGGAATTGCCTAATTTGTTTCGTAATGTCAGCGTAAGGTTTAGTAAAATGAAACCCAAGTTTTGTGGTTTCCCGTAGCTTTTGTGATTAATTGCATTCTCCTATTAAGGGCTAAAAGTCCACGTTTTCATACTCAGCTAGCTTTTGGCAAGAGGCATGTATACTATTCTTATGTATTGTATAATATGTAATAGATAACAGCATGTAGAGGATTTGATAAGGTTTAAGCCCATTTGGAATAGTCATATAAACTCTAGCGGATTTATGAGTTGAAGGAATGTCCATCAAATCTTGATTTATAATTGCATTAATTCCTCATATTATTCAATTACAAGCTATGAAACCATGAGCTAAACTGGATTTCAAGTAACATTATATACCTTTTTTAATGGAAAATCTATAAAGTAGAACTTAAATGGTTGTAAATGAAATTATATGGTAATTTAATCCTCTCTTTATTATGATTGAGATAAAAGATGTACTGGTTTGAAGCTTGGGATTTTTTTCAACGACATTTTAATTGGAACGTAATGGGAAAAAAACTGGAGAGTTTCTACATAAAGAGATATTCAATAGAGGTTTTGAAACATGCAAAAAAGTTGGTTGGTTGGCTGGAGGAGATATTCGAATGAATTGTATTAACTTTGTTGTGAGCATTTTCTTTGCGACCTATTCAACCGTCCCGAGCCTCTGAGGCTTTCCCATTTACACAAGCCTACGTATTTAATGCATATTTAATGTGCTGCTCTGACCATGACAATGACTTGTCCTTCTCTATAGTATTTTGACTTTCCTCTCAGATTAGAATTTCCTTCAATTTTCGACTTTGTATGTTTCTACTCCTCCGCTCTCTCTCTCTCTCTAGTTTGATTCTCAAGGAGCGGCTTGTTTACAAATGCTGGTCGTACATTTTCAAAGTGAGTTGTGTTTCTTAAGGAATACATATAAGAGTGGCACGCGAGCCATGATTTCCTTGTGCTCTTCTCCCCATTCTTCCTAGTCCTGGCTTTTGGTCAGGAAATGAAAGAGCCTGGGAAGGAAAACAAGTCTGGAATCTTGTCTCCACAAGGACGGAAAATGGAAGTGACAGCCACCATTACATTTCATGTGCACTAGACAACTTTTCAACCAAAACTAGGGAGAAAACGAATCGATTTTCAAGGAAAATGTAAAATATTACGTGTACATATATAGGGAAGATATGCATGTAGGAAAGAGTTTGAATACATGGGGAGGAGTATGTATGGGAAGGAGCGTAAATTTTTTAACGAAAATTAATGTGAATTTAATGGCTACACTCATTTCTCCTTCGTCTCTACCTCTCTCTCTCTCTCTCAGTATTTTTGTGTACCAACTCTTTTAACTAGGTACTCTTTCTCTCTCAGGCCTGTCTTTCTTAGCTGTCCCAGTGCCTAAATTCCAATTTTTATTTATCCTCAAGACACAACTGTTAATTAATGTCTGCAAAAGTAAGGAAAGGAATGTGTGCTCCATTCTCCTACACAATGCACTGTCACTTCTCTCTACCCGTGTACTCTCTCCCTGGGCAATGTGAGGACTTAGAGAAACCTGTTTTTTTCTTTAGTACAAAGTTATAAGAATGTATAGCGTAAGGATTTATTTATATTTGAGAGTGAAGTATGTACTTTTTTGTACACATACAACTCCTGGGTTTTCAAGGAAAGGGAAAAAAGTTTCGTGATATTATTAACGCACTTAAACGTACGTAGCTTTGACAGCCTTTCCCTTTCTTGTAATGACATGACTTATGTTACATGAGATGTTAAATCATAGTGCTTTAGTAGTAGCATTTTCTTGGGCTATGAGCTATTGCCTATATAGTATAAGCTTAAGTATTCAATAAAAACCCATGCATGTTTGTGTGTATAGGGGAGAGCCTTTGATTAAAAGTTAGGTAATAGGACGATTTAAGAAGAAGAATGTTGCCTAGTATTTTAGCTTGAGATTTAATTCTGTTATTGTGATTTGTCAGCAATGGAATGGAATGCAAAAAGCCGTACTTAATATCAAATGTTGGATTTGTATGAAGGGTTGAAGGGTTTTAGTATTTAGTATGCATTTATATAGGATATAGTTATTTGTATGTATGTACGTGTGTGTGTATGTATAGAAAAAGAGCTTACCTTATATTCTTTTTGAGGGGTTTCTTTTTTCTTCTCTTGTTGAAGTTTTTCTTCCCCTCTTCTTTCACAGTCTAATAATAATGTCCATGTAGTAATGGCTTTGCCAATGGAAAGATTTTTCCCAAGTTGGTTGAATTGAGTGGACGCTAGCAACAAGGGAGAATCATTACAATAATCATAAGAAAAGAGTAAGTCCTACGATCAAGTGGTGGATTCACAATGGGTTCTAGTAAATCTCCCCTAAATTCTACAATATGTACCACACGTTCAACAGATGTGGGGAAAACCAATGCACTTTTATATCCTATACTTATACACATAGACTTTTATCTTGTTATTTTCCTAAAAATTGGGTTCTATTCACTCCCTAGTTTTGTCCTCTTTTTTTCCACGGAATTTTTTTCTTCTCTCTACAAAGAGTATCTTGTATGCAAAATGATTTTTTCTCTCTCCAATTTTACAGCTGTACTTTTTTTCGCGAGTGCGAGTGGAGAGGGAAACACTCAAGATTTTCGGAGGAATTTTTCTGAGGAGAAAAGGATTGGATATTTCGTAGATTTTTGGATCGATATACACAGAGAGAAAAAGAGAGTGAGTTTGTATAGATTTATTGAGTTGGTTGTATAAGAGAGTGTGGATGAGTAAATAATCCAGTTGACTTTAGTAGTTCTTAACAGAGAGGGATATTTCAAGGTATATAGCTACTCACACTTTTGATTCCACTTGAAGGTTTTTCTCTATGCAATGGATTGTTGAGAATATTCTCAGAGAAATTTTTTCTCAAAGTTGTAGTAGTATAATACGTAGGGAAGGATTTTGGATTTTCTCTCAAACATCAGTTCCTACTTTGGTACTTTGTGTGTGTGAGAGAGGGAAAAAAGACGTTGACACTGTAAACTGCCACGTTGTTCTTCACCTTCTTTTTTTTTTTTTTTTTACTTCTACTGCTACTGTTAAAGGAGCAAATATGGAAGAAGTGAAAGATGGATGGATTGCATCACCGGTGGACTTGACATGGACTTATGTAATGTCAGCACTTCACTCCCTCGCTCTCTTCTTACTTTACTAACTCTGTCCTACACACATGCACAGACACACACACACACACACAAAAGACTAACCTGGAACGTATGAGAATTGTTAGCATATTATAAGATTGGAAGAAAGTGGAGAGCTGGAGGGAAATGCAGGTGAAAAAAAAATCCTTGGTTGTGACGCTGCTCCTGCTTGTCTCTAATGCACTTTTTTGTATTCTCAACCACGCTCGAAAAAGTCTCGCGGTTTTTTCTCTCTCAAATTCTCATGTATAGCTTCTCTCCTTCACGTATACTATTTATTCCGTAGTTTATAACGGTAGTTACATTGCCTTTGGAGGAGAGTTCTAGTTTGAAATGAGTTTTTCTTTACTTCAGGCCCTCTCTCTCTCATGTAGTAGTAGCTACTATTACTATACCTTCAAATCTACTATTATAGTTTAGAAATGGAAGGACACGTTTTTCAAGTATTTTTTCTCTAGTAGTTTTTTTGAAGGAGCGTAAATGTGTGGTACGCTGTGTAAAAAAGGGAAAAAACCTTTGAGAAAGGACTATTTCTCTTAAGTTACCCTTGGCTGTCAACACTTGTCAAGTTAATGATTCTCACTTGAAAGATGGTATCTTTAGTGTTTCACTTTGTAATTTTGTCACTGACACTACTAATAACACTGACCGATGGAACTGAAATAGCTGTCAACTATTTTCTTCTTATTTTTCTGATCAAAGTCTAATGTTATTTTTCGGGTCTTTGAACTTTATTTTTTTTTGTAAAGATGAGGAGAATATTTGTCAACAGTGACAATTTACATGAAATGTGTAGTTTTTTTTGGTGTTATTAACTTTTGTTAATGTTTGTATATATTGTAAGGCGGGTAAAAGCAGACAGCACGTTTTTGTAAATTGTTGAGGGGTGAATTGGAGTTGTTGATGTGTTTTTACGAGCAGCGAAGACAGAAATACTCCTTCTTGTTCCAGTCCGTCCCGGAGAATAAGATCATGCTTGAAGGATCGATCGGGTTTTTAATCTGCCCCTCCACTCCTCTGCTTTTCTCTTGGAGCATTCCCACTACTGCATAAGCTCCCTTTCCTTGTAGCTTGGCTCCTTTTTGCGTTTTTGCCCTTGTAAAGACATGCGCTGACCAGACCCGGCTTCAGTTCAGTGTTTGTCTTTTCCACGAAGAGACTCACACTCACACACACGATTCTTGGGGGCTCCTACTTTTTAAAAGAATATCCACCAAACCCCGGTCTTCGAACACACGCTATTTTTTGACTTACATCAAATTACTATAGAGAGAATAAATTATTATTGTTGAGAAAGATTTTTTTCCTATAGTATAGTAACGCAAAAGTCTGTGATTTGATTGAACAGTTTTTTTGTATTTTTTTCTGGGGATTGTTATTGATAAGGCAAATGGGTAAGTTATGGTTTATTTATTATTTTGAGGTTGAGCACTTTTTATGATTAGTTAACTTGGAGTTGAGTTATATTTCGAGGGTATTTCTTTTGGTCAGTGGAGTGTGTATGTGCTAAGTATTGAGTTTATGATGGAGGGATAAAGTTATTTTTTTTTCCAAATGAGGGCTTGTGTTTTATGAATCGGACCTTGGCCAACTTGGAGAAAAAGGGACGGTAGGAAAAGTAGATACTGGTTTAGATTCAATGCACTCTAATATTAGACATTCAAATGGTGTAGTGACCGCAGGAGGATGGTAGCATTTAGGAACGTACATATATGGTATAGTTTTATGAGCTCACTTTTTGGCCGATGCGAAACTTTAGTATTTGCTCAAATATTATTTACTGCTGGTGGTAGTAGTAGTAGTAGTAGTACTAGACTGTCAATCTTCTTCGTTGGGGGAGTATTACAGCTTGGAGGAGAATTAAATTGATACTTGTTCTTCTTCTTCTTCTTTCGCCAAGGCTTGTTTGTTGAGTGGTGGTTTTTGCTACTACTACTTGTGATGATGGGCAAAGATACTGGCATAAAAGTTTGATTTAATTTATCTCAAGCCTTTTATTACTTTTCTCTATGTACGTACTTAGGAAGTGCCATATAAGGGAACATATATAATCCATTACATTAAAAGCATATACATAGATAAGTACCTTGGGCTATAAAAATCCTCTAGGATTTTTATACTTACTCGGTTACTTAACTTTTACGAAAACTTTTGAGTTTTGAGGGCGGCATAGTCACTAAACTATAAATTTAACGTTGCATGAGCTAGGGGTAGTAGCCATGTCATTAATAAAAGATGTATATATGTGTCAGGGAGGAACAAGTTTTTTTCAAGTGTCTATATGTAATTAATTACCTATGAATTAACTTAGTGTAAAATTAAAACTTGCTTACAGTTCTGAAGTTGATCAAGCTTGAAGAATTGGAGAGAAGGAGGATTGTTTTATTGTGAAAGTTTGCTACTACGCGAGAAGCGGGAGACGTTTGACGGGCCCTCTATATTCTCACAAAGGTAATTTAACTTGAATTATAAAGCTATAGCTCTGCTACTATACCAGTGCTAGCTTTGCCTGCTTTTAAACTTGGAAATGTCCAAGTATGCAATTGAATATTAATTTGTAGAGAGCTTCATGAGTTCCACAAGTTGGGCATTTTTCCTTGACTCTTTTAAAATTTTAAGTTAGTAGATATAGTGAATGCTCATAACTAGGATGGATTGTTATGATGAAAGTCTTGGAAGCCAAGGGAATTCTTGGGAATTATTAACACTGGTAAATGTGGAGCTCTCGAACTCTGCCAGAAAGTTAGGAGCGCGGAGAAATTTTCATAATATAACCATTTCATAAAGTATTTGTGGGAGCTTTCTCTATGTGCTCTCATATAGTGAAGCCGCAGATGATGTCGCCTTATAAAATCCTACACATTTTATTGATACTCAGCTGCCTAAGTGTCCCATTGTAAAAGCATAAAATTTCAAAGCAGACTCATCCTTCTGTATTTTCCTATACATATTGTATGCAACGTGGGCCTATAGATACGTACGTAGATGTGCAAAATGTGGTGCATCTATCCTATATAGTACTGATAGATAGACGAGGAAATTACTTTACTTGCACACTCCTGTTTCCTCTTTTGTTGCCACACACCCATACACACACACGCTCCTCAGCAAGAAGTTGCCTTTAGTAAATTTATTGAGGAATTGTGCCAATTTGACTTTTAAATGAACGCCAGAAGAAAAAGATGAATACTCAGCTTTTGTATTCTTGCTCATGGAGTGAGGCTGAGGCTGAGTAGGCAGCAACCATTGGAGTACACAGTTGTTGTTGTTGTTGGTTGTGGTGGTGCTGCTACTGTTGCAGCCACAATGGCCTTTATAACTAGCTGCTTCCATCCGACCCGTGAAATTACATTTTTCAAAGTATCTGCTATCTCTATACTATGCATCGTTTCCTATATCGTTTTAAAAATATAAATGTACCTTTTTATATGGGTACAGTGCATGATTCACTTTTAGCAAGTTTTGTAGGCCGTGAAACATGGAAGAATGCTTTACTTTAATATCCTTTTTGTATGTACACAAGGAATAAGTAGAATGCTTTTTTTTGCAAGAAGCTCCTGGAATCTGGAAGAATAATTTAAATGCATATAAAGTCCCTGGAGAAAGTAAGGTTATGTTTTTTCAGCTCATACATATGTTAGAGCTTTGCTTTCATTTTGTTTTAATTACATCGTAAAAATAAAGTTTCTAAAGCGATTCATTTACTCGTTAACTACTTTATTTGTGATGCTAGATATAACGTTATATATGTAATAGGGCCGTTATGTATGACACTACTATGGATTTAGTACTTGCTTATATTTGTACTAGTAAATGCGGTTAAATATCAAAAGGTATAATATATGTGTGGTATAGTAAGGAAATCTCATGCATTCTCTTATTCTCTCTCATTGAAATTCTCTGTGGTTCGAGCGGAAGTTCATTTTTGCAATGAATCAGATTCTTGAGATTTTTGACATTCTCTCCTATAAATTTCCCTGTCTTTCCTTGCTCCTCTCTCTCTCTCTCTGTCTCTCAATGAGGATAAAACGAAAAGAGAAAGCTCCGAAAGAGGGTTGTTGGGAGAAAGTGAGTGAGAGGATAAACGCTAGGGAAATATTCCATGGTCTCTGACTAATCTGAATAAAATTTCCTACGCTTTGTAAGAAGGAAGGAGCGCAGGTAAAGGGATAAGCCTATGTATTTATTGCTCTTACAAATATGCACGTGTATAGTTATTCATATAAAATAGATAGATGTATGCGTACGTAACTGTATGAAATTACATGGAAATATTCCCATTGAAATTTCCTATTGAAATAGAGAGAGAGAGAGAAAAGGGTTTGAATAGTGTTTGAAAAGCGCTGCTCTCATCTGTAGTACAAACCATGCGGTTTCTCTGGTATCTCCAAAGGAAGGAATAAAGCTTGAGGTTTTTAGTAGTGAAAACGCTGACTTTGTATTGTTTATCGTGGGGAGTCAGACTAAGTTTAAGCTTTTGGAATATGAGGAGTAAAAGGAAGGATTGTTAAGGGAAGATAGGAGTGCCAATTGGGATAAATTTTTTTCTCCAGATATTTGCATCCATCCTCACATGTGTCTTGTCTCCTGTAAATGGGTTTTCGATGATACGCAAGTGTGTGCGTTAGACTGGGGGTAAGTCAATTTTGAAAGTTCCATACTCCTTACTTCTTCCTTGTATTACAATGATAAGGATGAATTTCTCTGGAGCCCGAGCAAGAGTAAGAACCAAATGTACATACGTAGAATACGTATTCTTATTTATTCCATTTTTCCAATTTGAACATGTCTACTCTTCTTCTAGAACTAGGGAGTTTAGAGACAATGCCAAACTCACCATAGAGCGTGTAAATTGGAAGGGGGGAAATTTCATTGAACAATACTACAGACTCGGGCTTCTGTGTATAAGGAGTTGAGTATGGAAGTGGAAGGAAGAGAAAGTGAGAATAGAAAGGAAAGACGGGTAAAAAAAAAGAAAGTTATCCCCATCATGTCCGAGTAAAATGATGGAAAGAGGAAAAATTCATCTAGTCCCTATGCATAAGTATGTACATCTGTATATAAAATATACCTATATATTATTATAGTATTCGTAGATATGAACATGTATTTTCTTATTCTTCTTCTTCTTCTTCGCCTTCTTCCCATCAACTTTTCTCTTTCCCGTATTTTTCTATTCCTCGTCCAAAAAGTAGTGTATTGTGTAAGGGTACATAATAAAGGGAAATAGCTGCTGCTGATACAATACTACGGCTAAGTAAGTAAGTGAGGGAGTTACATATTAGCCTGGAACTACTACGTACGGCGTTGTCCATCTCTGAGGGTGTTTGAAAAATTTCCGCGTGAAATATATGTTTTTCCTTGAGGCTCTTTTCCTATTTCACCCTCCCTTATCGTCCTGTTATCTCTCTACTTGCAAAGTCTCTGGAGGGAATGTGGAATTTTTTATGCCCCATGTCTTCTTCCCTTTATGCTTTCTCCAGAGTGTGAATCTTCCACTAACTCTCTTATGTCCTTGCAGTGGAGTAAAGTTCCTAAGGAGGTTGTACTCTTTTAAGGGATCTCTCACAGGTTTGTCGTAGTATGTATATAAATATGTACATACTTGGTTAGATATGTATATACTTACAGTCTCCTATATTTGACAAATCTCTATTGGGAAAGTGGAGACTCCACTATGTGGAGGGAGAGAGGAGCTGGAAGAAGAGTAAGGGAGAAGTTGTTTAAAGACTCGAGGAGAGAAGAAGATGCTGATTGTGAGAAACACGACTTATGCCAAGTGCATGATGGCTAATTCGTGTACTGCATATAGTGAGCTTGTTGCTCCCAGCATTCACCCTCAGCCTTGTAGGCATTGCTCTCTGGTATGTACATAAATGTATATGAATATATGTATGTTGTACATAAAAGTAAACCTACAGAATTTTAGCACTATAAAATATACGCAACTTGTCAAGTGTTACTTAAGTTTGTCCTCAAACTTTAGCAGTAACCATCCCCTTGGCTCTGTACTTTATACATATTTGCAGGCTACATGTTGAGGAAATACCTTTTATGAGGGAACATATTCACACCTCAGTATCCTCTTTACTCTTTACGGGGGTCATTTGGTACTTGAGTGAGAGGTAGAGTTTTTGCAAAACTCCCACACTTCTTGAAATACCGACCGACTTACTTGCTCAACTTTGAGGACGTAATGGGATTTAATTTGGCGCTACTACTGTATACCTACAGCTAAAGGTAAGGTAGATTGCCAATGTACTCTATTTCCGGATAGTATCCATATAATAATATACGTGAGTTTTTTGTAATTAGGCATGAATAGGGTGAACTCAACTTGATTCATGTTAAGGCATTAAAAGTTTTTCAAAGAACATTTCTCTACATTTGCATTTGTGAGTTTTGTAGAAGAAGGATTCTGCTTGAAGTTTGTATATTTTTGTAGAAGAAATTTTATTTTCTCGGAGCTTTCCCAAGCGCTGGTACACTGGCTTTCATTTCTGAAGTAAGTGCATTTCTCGTACTACTCCTGCC
Organism: Spatulosminthurus flaviceps; assembly: GCA_034693705.1. Classification (NCBI taxonomy): domain Eukaryota; kingdom Metazoa; phylum Arthropoda; class Collembola; order Symphypleona; family Sminthuridae; genus Spatulosminthurus; species Spatulosminthurus flaviceps. Next base: position 3,600 of record JAQFXU010001531.1, on the reverse strand, counting down.
CGACTACATAATTTATTCTATGCACAGAAATCCTAAGGAAAATTGTGACCTGGCATTTATTCAAATAGAGAGAGAGAGAGAGAGAGAGAGAGAGAGAGAGTCGAGAGCTGTACTTACTGGAAATATTATGTGAATAACTGTGAAGCCAAGATAAATATGAAAAGCTGCTACTCAGTTAAGTGTGTAAATGCTGTCAGTTGCTGTCATTTGCTTTTGAAATATGAGCAACTTCTTCCGCCAGCAATCCGTCTTTCTCTAACTAAATCCTTCTTAACCCATACGTAGTGTCGGCCTTTGCTCAACTGATGACATTCCCTAACGGTACAGGAAACAGGGTGAAGCTATAGAGAAGAAAAAAACACGAGTATTTCACATAATTTTTGCAGTTCAACCATAAATGTTTATCTGTTACAGTTATTTATATGACGCACATATGGAGATATGTCGGTAGAGTTTTTTTAAAATTGCAAGCCTGTAAATGAGCCAGAAAATTGTAGAATTCAGATGTTTTTCTGGATTTTTTTCGCAGCAGTAATAGTTTTGTAGATGCAGTAGTATCTACTATTTGCTCAAACTGTTCCGTGTCTCGCTAAATAGGATGCAAAAGTTAGGGAAGAAAAAACAAATTACATGGTGGTTACATTTATTGAGGCACGTATACATTGTAGTGGTAGAGTTTTAACGGAAGATGTTGTGATATTATTATTGTGCGAGAGCGAGAGAGAGAGAGAGAGTGGCTGAGACGGAGAGTAAAGGATGAGTATGTATCTGTAACTGTCAGTGTGTGTAGTTGGTGCAGTTGTTTTCCTACGTGATATTTACCTTTTTGGTACATGGGGATCTTCATCCGCAAATCCAATTTCATCTTGGTGTGGTGGTGTATAGTTGAGAGAAGAAAAGGGGAGAAGATTCCACTTGCCTTATCCCATGGCGAATAGTTGCTAAAGTTTTTTTTTTGCCTCTTAAAACATTTGCACTTTGCACACTGACATTTCCTCTCTCATGCTGCTGCTTTTGCTGCTGCTGTTTCCATCAGACAAAATCTATGTCTTGTTTAGGCATGGAAGAGAGAGAGAGATGAAGCTGGAAGCTGAATATTTGGATCTGAAGAGCTTTCTATTATTATTTTTTTGCTCTTTCTTTTCCCCAAGCAGTTAGTATAAGATTTTGTTGAGAAGTTTTTCTATCTCTATATATAGTAAGTTTGGATAAGGAATAAAAAATATGAGATTGGAACACGAACTATGGGATAAGAAATATTAAATCAAATCAATTGTGAAGGAAGATACAATTCTGCATATACTTTTACTATGTACAGGGCTTACACGTACAAGTTGGGTGATAAAAGTTGTGGAGCTTGGCGAGTCCAAAAGTCATATGTAATGTAGAGAAGTAAAGGGAGGAAAAATCCGTTCTGGAGAAGGATTCTAGTATGGATAGTCTTTGAGACTTCTTCAGGAGGTTTCAATCATGTCTTATCGGGATGGTGGAAGTGTGTATCCTTGACAAAGCCTGACTTGCTAACTTTCTATATCTATCTATAGTTATAGAGCTTGAGCATTTAAACATTTACAAGGGAACCTATTATGGAGATAATGGAGGAGACGATAGAGAGAAGGGGAATACATGGAGAAGTGGATGTATGTGTCTATTGTGTCTATATATATGTAGAAAAAAGTGGTGGTAGAAGAGATATTTTTACAGAGGGAAGAGGATGCATGGGATTTTAGTATTTTTCCAATTGATTTTTCCTCTACTTTATTTTATTGCTTAGTCTCTCACTCACATCTTATGTGTCTCTTTCACTTTCCTGTGGCTTTATCTCTTACGTCTTTTTATCTCCCTTAGAGCAAAACACCATTTCCTTGGAGTTCTACTGAAAATACAATACACTTGCATTTTTGAACCTCCAACCTATACATAGATAGAGTCCAATATGCCGTTGACTTGCAGGTTGTGGTAGTTGATCAAGCTCGGGCGTAGAGAAATGCAGGGGTATGGATTGAAGCGGTAAGATTGATAGACAAATAAGTTTTTTTTCTCTATAAATGTGTAGCGATTTTAATGGATTGAGGAAGAAGCTGAAAATTCTTTTTGGCTTCTGCCCCTGTAAGCTTTACCCAATTCGGGAGGATTTACTCGACGCAATTATAACTGGTTGAGAAGTTGTTGGAAGTAGAAAAAGAAGGGGTTTAGAGGAGATTGGGAGAAAGTCAAAGAAAAGTGGTGGAGATAAGAGAAAGAGTGAGAGAAATGGGGATGGAAGGAGGGAAAGTATTGGAAAAGTCAAAAGAACAGGGACTTTTACTTCCATTAGCAATTAATGATGGCACATGTAGACCAATTACAACTTTATATGGAGCACTTGTCCACAGATTTACGGAGAAAGCTTCTTCTATAGCTCTAATAGCTTGAAGTACTGTATAAATGATTGACCCTTTGGAACAACTTTTTCGGCTCCTGGATTTTTGCAGTATAGCTTCTTCAGATCACATGAGTGAACATACAAAGCAAAATCCGAATCAACTTTCCTTGATGAGTGTAGTGTGGGTTTGGTGATAGAGAGAGGCTGAGAGAGAGAGAGAGAGTGAGAGAGAGAGAAATCGCATCCAGAGGGAATCCGATTGGAATTATTTACGACGTGACTTGCCTCATAAGAATTCGGTTTGAGTTTTTAGGCGGCGGAACTTTAATCGTACGCACAATGAATAGATTCACTGGATTTTTGTTTACAAGCACATCCTTATTCTCTCTTCAGTGGATGGTGAAAGCAGGGGAAGAGAGACAGAGAGTGGTGAGAAGTACTTGACAGATACTCTTGAGCTGGAGTTACATAATGGAGAGTATGAGTCATGAGTTGTATGAATTTGTACGCACCTTTGACGTCGACCGGGTTTCTTAGTCTTTGAAACAAATTTATTATATATTTTTTTCCATTATAATTCTAAGAAGATTTCCATTTGGAGATGATTCCATGTACGGGTAGATATATTTATAGGGCTGGATATATAGTGCAGCTTTACAGCATAAGCATAATAATGAATAATTTTGCTTTCAGTGAGAAATTCACTGGGAAGCGGATCTGAGAGGAGGAGAAATTTAAGGAAAATCTGAAGGGCTTGTAAAGGAAAAAGTAGAAAAAAAGGATGGAACGGTGTAGTTTCTGAAGAAGCTTTGCTAACCATATTGAGATGACATTGACGGAGTAGTGTTTAGGTAACCTGGGCCAAGACAAGTTAATACATTTCCTTCCTGACCAAACTACTACGTTCCTTCCTTCTACTACCTCCAGTACCACCTATACATATTCTTATGATTTGGATTTGGTTTTCATGAGAGAGAGAGGATGGAGTTGCTGCTTCTTGTGTTCATACAAGTGGGAGCAAGAATGTGCACTTTCAGTCCTCATTGTAGATATGGGGAATAACCTTTTATGTATACATATAGCGTGTATGGGATGGCGGAATATTTTATTTTCCTCGGATGAATGATCATCTCTCTCTCTCTCCATGGGAGTTTGTCAATATTGAGGAATCTGTTCAACCATGAAAACTCTTATTTGATTAGGTGCGTGCGTCTTCTAATATTTGTGATTGGCTA
>JAQFXU010001530.1:0-28135 GCA_034693705.1 Spatulosminthurus flaviceps | reverse complement strand
TAAAACTCAAGAACCGAGTCGATACCTGAGGTAGTAATATCTATACACTATACGGTGGGCAACATCAAATTGAGGTGTAAATCCTGTATTAGATGTACAAAGCTAAATAGATGCATTCTCTATCGATTTGGCACTTTCCCCTGTCAACAGGAAAAATCAAAATGTGTCGGGTACTTGTATTTCGGGTAAGGGTATTTTCTACCCGAGATACCCGTACCCGTTTGGGTACTACCCAAAGGTTTATTGACGATACCCGTACCCGTACCCGTTTCTGATCGGGTAAAAAGTCCTTTCATAAAAGCTGTACCGGGTACTTTCGGGTATTTTTTCGGGTCTCAAAATTGTACCTTTACCCGTACCCATTGTACCGAATACCCGGGTACGGGTATACCCGTGCAATGCACTAATGCTGACAAGCGGAAGAAGTTGTGATTCTGCAGTTGACTGTGGCAGAAATATTAGCTGCATCCTCAATTATTTAGATGGAGTCGATCAAAACTTAAAATAAAACTGAAAACTTAAGCACCTCTCGTTCAGCACACGTGGCCGAAAATAAGATTTTCAAGGGTAATCATCATTTTTCATATTTATCAAAAATAAATGCATGTTCGTGGAAAACTACAAATTCAAACGTCCTTGGAAGAATTGGAATAGCCCAGTGAAGGGCTTGCACACGATCAGTAATTATTAGAGATGAAATTGAGCTAACTTAGCCACCAATACTATGTAGTAGACATTGAACAAGCAGCTACTTATTTGAACGCTGATCTGCCTTTGAAATGTAAAAGAGAACAAATGGCGTTGAACCTTTGCAATGGCAATGTTTTGCATTAAATCCTTTCAAGTAACCTAGAAAGTCAGGATTTATGATAACAAAAAAAATATCGTTGAAGCCTAACAATTTAAGCAGTTAAATACTACTAATAAAATAGGTCCTTGCTGCCAAGCTAAAAATAACCCGAAAAACCAACGCTCATTTTTTAATAAATGTGAACTATAAAAGGATAAATTTGCGCGAAAACCCTACGTTTACCGCTGTTACCAAATTTTTCGGACACATTTTTTGGGATGTGTGGCTCGTCATGAGAAAATTTACCATGGCCAAAAGTGTGTTAATAATAATCTAAGGACGGAAAATAAGTTGGATCATTTAAGGGAATTAGCTCTAGTGAGATTCAACGCCATGTAGATGTTTAAATAAGAACATTCTCACTACAAATGGCACATTTGTTTGATCTAGTCATCATGTCAGGAATTTCTCCAAGATTAAAAAACTAAGCGGCGTTGAAACTTGGCATTTTATTTGCTCAAATATTCCTTACGGATGACATAGAATGACGGAATATATAGAATACTATCTCGGAAATCTCTACAAAAATTTACATCTCTAGAAATTTAGAAGTTTATTCAAAAAATAATTCTAATGTTAATTTGATCAAAGTTATCGTAAATCCTAAATGCCATGTAAATATATTTGGATTAATAGTAAAGAAAAAAAAAAGCTGTTGCCCATTAAAAATGATTCGTTTAGCCCTTTAAAGAATTGTAGTAGAAGTTTATGGACAGAAACCTGTGAAGCACATGTGGTATGTTTTGACGAAACTTCAAATAGTTTAAATTATATTGGAAAATTGTGCATATAAAAAATTTTCCATGTCAATAAAATTTTATTGTAAATTAAACTCGGTCACGTCGTAAAAATTGGACTATTAAATTCAAATTCTAAGCACCATTCTATTCGAACAGCTTTTTGTTCAGCTGTCCTGAGGTAAATTCCTGCTCCCCGTCAGTCCTCATGAAATTATTGAGTAACTTAAACTTGTTTTTGGAAAAATTTCCAAGCCTAATAAAGTATTGATTAATCCCTAAGCAGAAGTCAGCGAGAGAAAATATGCCTGAAGTGGACGTTGAGGGTCAACACATTTACTATAACATTGTTGGCAATGGACCTCACGTGGTTTTTCTAATGCCAGGATTCTTAGGTAAGGTTTACTATAATTAACCAAAATATACAGAAATACTCAGTTATATAATATTATATAAGTATTTTTTACATAAACAAACTGGTTTTTTTTTACTAAAGCTGCGTTTGGGTCACGTAATTTTCAAACTTGACTATGAACTTGACTTAACCATGTACTTGACTTGACCATGAAACCTCAAGTAAATATTTCTTTCAAACTGAGCACTGTCATTTCCGTTCAAATACTTTTCTTTCAAGTTCAACCTCGGGTTTCCAAGTATTTTACATTGGATCTGAACTCTGATATCGAAGCTTCGGGTCCAAGTAAAATGATTCACTTGAACATGATTTGAACTTATAAAAAATGTACTTTTCAGTCAAAAATCATAATTTTAGCAAAAACAAGGAAATAGAATTGGATTAACAAACTCTTCACTTTTGTGAACTTGGCCATGAAATTTTCTTTAAGCAATATTTCCCAACTTGAACCCGAACTTGACTTGAGTGCGTAAAATCATGGTCAGGGAGAGATAAAACATAAACATGACCCAAAAAACTCTTGTATATACGTACCACTTTGGAATTACTTGAACTTGACCCGAACTTGAACGCGACTACAAACACGCGTGTCTTACTTGAACTTGATCGCAGCTCTATTTTCGACTTACTTTTAAGGAACAATTGAATCCGATTTTTTACCAATATTCCCTCTCTTGAACAAAACCAAGTTCCGGTGGATATGTTGGGACCCTCCTGGGTACGGCAGGAGTCGTCCTGAAGACTTGGAAGTAGGTCAGGAAATGTATGAGCGCTCTGGAATTTTAGGAGGGAAGTTTATGAAGGTAATGAATTAAATAATAAATTGAAATATTTTACGTATTAAGAATATTCCTTGAAAACAAATTTTCATAATTTATTGGGATTTTCTGCTTTTGCTTCATCAACATAGAAATTAGGTTTTGACAAGTTCTCGGTACTGGGATGGAGTCAAGGCGGTACCTTTGGATTGATGTTGGCTAAAAATTTCCCAGAAACCGTGAATAAATTGGTCTTTTGGGGTACCTTTGCTTTTCTCACGAAGCGGGCCCATGTATTTCATAAAGGTAATCTATTTTCAACAACTCTCAAAATATGCAGCGTAGGTTTTATATTTTTGACACTAATAAATTACAATTTAGTTGACATTTAATTACAGCGTCAGCAAATTTGGACCTGTGGCCTAAAGAAAAACTGGAGGAGAAACTCAAGTCCTTCGAAAGAGATTACCTACAGAAGCAATGTACGGATATGGTCGTATTCCTAGAAAATGCTTTAAAGCAGGAAGGATTAAAAGTTTCACGGAGGGTAGCAGCTCATTTGGAATCCTCTACTTTGATCCTCCATGGAAAGAAAGACAGGATTTTGGATGAAGAGCAACCTCTGACCTGGAAATCTCTCATTAAAAATTCCCGGTACTCACCCAATAAATTCCATTGAAATTACCAATCCTTTCTTGCAAGAAATTTTTCTCAAACTTTTTCATTTAATCGTGCTGCATGTATTTCAGAATTTATTATTTTCCTGAAGGAGGCCATGATTTGCATCTGACCCATGCAGCGGAATTCGTAGAAGTCGTGGAAAATTTCCTCCAACAATAGTTTTAGTACAAGATTAAAAATAATCATTAAAATTTAACTGATAATTGAACTTTGATTCGAATAAAATTCCCAGTTGGAATTTTATCATAACCATTCTTTGGAGTTTCCCTTTGAAACAGGCTTTCCTTTGAAATTTATCATGCAAGTCTGGATTTCAATTCATTTATTGCCATACTCGCAAATTCTTACTCTAAAAAAATTTCCACCATGCCATGCACCGATTTTGACTTCGCAAGTGTACAGACTGCGGCCTGCTTTTAACACTTAATTACCAATTAGGAAAGAATACCTTGAAAAAAATTTCCCTGATCCGACTACTCTTGCAACGAAATATTTTAAAGGAAAAAATGGAAAATAGTAGGAAAATCTACCAGCATTAGAAATTCCCGTTTTCATCTTACATGGAAACAAGGACATCATTACTGGTGAGGAGCAGCCATATTGAACTGGAAGTCCATCTTTAAAGACTCCAGGTGCTTACATTCCGCTCCACTTTTGTGCCATGATAAATTTTATGGGCCACAAAAATTATCAAAGTACTTGTGCTATTCATTTTCATTTTTGTGTTAATTAGTATAAGGTCAAGTGAAAACATGGCGCGTTCATGAAGTTGAGAATAATTTTCTTAGAAGATGTTGAAATGTGGCTCGCTACATCGCCTTCTGACCCTTTGAAATACGTTTATCATATTTTAACCTCACATTTTAATTTAATAGGAACGCTAAATAATTATTAGTAATTATTTCCTAAATATATTTTTTTCCGTTACAATTCAACCCTTCTAGGATGATTTTTATGGATAAACTATATGAAAATTTTTCAATACTGGAATTTGGTTCCTGCTCATCAAATTATCAATTAGGACGACAAAAATATATCGTTTTCATCCAATTGCACAAATACATTCTGATAATTTGCGTAAGTATAACCAAGGTACAACTTTATATGCCCGTCCAAGAGGAAATGCTCCAAAATTACGACGAAAATTTCACATCATCAAAATTTAACACCATTCTAACAATTTATAGCTACCCTATCTTTCTAGTTTGCGCAATTATAAGAAAATACCAAAATATTAAAACCGGCGTTCAGACCTAGCAAACCTAAAAAAAATGGAAGTGAAATGGCAACACGTTCCAAAATTACAAAATGTTTCCATAACGTACAATCCGTTCCCCTTCTTTTAATGTGGCTCCCCTCGAAATGTTATGATATAGTGATGTAGTGAGTTCTCAGGGATTCGCGAGTATTGGCAAATGTGTTGAGAAACAATAATTGTTATTTAGCCGCTGTGTCAGTCGATCTCAAGACACTGCACAGTTAGTCCTGGAACCCATTTCGCGAACATCCCGCGTTTGGTAAAAAATGAAGTCGGGAATTTTTTTAACCCCATCATGAAAAGCACCATGGTAAACTGCATCTTGGGCAAAAAAATTATTTCTCTTTTGTTACCATGGTAGCTGCAATAACGCCACTTGTCACATTTTTCAACATTAGTTAAATGGAGAGACAACGTTTGCAGAGGCTTGCCGCCTGAAAAAGTGCTGCAACGGGGGTGCAAGGTAAAAATTATGGGAATTTTTTTAAGGGGTTTTAAGATTTTGGTGTCTACCAAAAAACAGCCAAAAGCTGATGGAGTTAAACTATAATTAAAAATTATTACTAATTTCACTGTGCCGAATTTTAAGAAAAATTCGCAAAAGTTGCGCAATTGGAAATTATCGGATCGTTGCAAAATGCAATCTCAGAATGATATTTCCCTTTAATTACGCTACACTGCAGCCTTTCACAAAATTTAGCCTCCCTAGCTGTAGGAGTAACGGTTTAAGAGTCTTAGGCGAGATACAAAAAATACCAGGAAAAATGTTCATTTATTTTTCGTATTTTTATGTACCTTAAATTTTCCCAGAATTTGAGTATGGAAATCCACATTGATATTTTCAACCGTAACAAAATAAATGCATGCACTTTCGCTCCAACTGAGAGATTCTTCAAGTATAAAATATTTTCAATTAAAATTTCCTCCTTCAATGAATATTATTTATTTAATTCAATTACCAAGATTATATTATTATTTCTCTTTAAATCTATGCTGAAGGATCCAGTGGTCCAATTAAAAGCAGACTCCAAAAATATGGTCCAATAAAAGGCAGTACCTATATTAGAATGTGATATATTGATATATTGGTACACCCTTCCTGATAAGGATTCCTCGCGACCTTTATAAAAGTTATGAAGATTTCAAAAATAAATGAAGAGTGGCGTTAGAACTGTGCAACTTAATTTGCAAACAAGCGTATTTTAGCTCTTGCTGTTGTTTTTGAAATTGGTACATAATATTCACGGTCAGAGAGGTTGGGAGTTGGGTAGTTTAAAATGTGTCGAATATGTCCGTGTTTGGATTGTAGAAAAAGCAACTTGTCATGGCTGCATTTCCACGTAATTTAAAAAATGCTAAGAACATTGGCAAAACCAAATTTGACGTTTATTGAATGCAAGGTTGATCTCTAAATGGGTTTAGTTTAAAATTAAAATATACGGTCCTTAAGATTAACACATTACCTTTTTGACGAGAAAAATTAAATATACAATGCCTTGTATACTGAGAAGTTACTTGCGCACACGTTGCGTTGACCAGTGCAAGAACTTAGGAAAATTGTGTTTCAAGAAGCTAAAAGTATTCTAAATCAAATAAAAAGTGGCGTTAAAGCCTTACAACTTGAAACGCTACCTAGTAAAATTTTTAAACTGTATTTGAATATTATAAAATACATATTTGAGTGAAATTTATGATATTTTAAGTCATGAGTCAAGCTTGAGTGAAATAATTGCTTGTTAATCTTTTGAAGTCCAATTTTGAACACTACTTTTAGTCAGGACACACCTCTGGATAAAATAATTAACGGAGCTTAAGTCCAAGGAGTTTGTTTACCATCCAAGAAATGTCCGAAGGAACTTTAGGGGATCTTGAGCGTCGTTTTTATCGGCAGGAAATGAAATACAGCCATAAATGCGGAAATAAAATAAAAATAGGAGAAAATTTGATGCATTTTATCAAATTAGCGTTTGTACATGTGAGAAAAATGACAGTGAACTTGAGCATTGAAATTGTACCACTTGATCGGTTAAAGTAACAAATTTAGACAATTTTATCCAAACGGGTTGTTTTTGCTCGAAACCCCCATGAGAAGTAAAATTTTAATATTAAACCCAACTAGTAATTTCCAATACAATTTTAATGTTCTGATTTTCGAATTTCATGGAAAACTCCATTTCCTCGAGGATTTTTATTACAGAGTTGGGCCAAGGTGCATGTGGCTCATATGATTAAAGAGGGTGTTTACCATTTTTTGTAAGATTTATTAGAGGATGTATTCTCTTTGCGACTCTTCCTATGAAAAACCAAGTAATCAATAATTTCAAAATGTAAAATGTAAGTACATTGGTGTTATAATTGATAAAAAAAATAGAGAACGGCGTTGAAGGCTGACACTTAAAATGCAAACAGTCGGATTTGACTTGTAGTTACTATAATTTTTAAATCTTATCCACTATCTACCAAAATTATACAATAGGGTTCTCCAGCCCTTTGAAATCTTTGCTTGAACCAATGTTCAAAATCCTCAAAATTTGTCAATTTGGCACAAGTAAGTATTTGTGGCGTCTTTTTTCTATGAGCGTAAGCTAGAGTTTCAACATTTTAGAGACAAAGGTATAAACTGCGTTGGGTAGTTTAAAATTATGTCAAATATTTGGATGTTTTGATTGTAGCAAAATGGTCATTGTTGTATTTTCACGCCATTCATAGAACTACAGGAACATTGGCCTTTCCATTTAGAATGCATGGATGTGTAATATGTAAACATGTTTGGTTTAAAATCAAATATACAGACCAAGTTTATTGCATTACCAATGAAAATTAAGATTCAAAATGCGTTTTTCGTTCGTAAATATTGTACGTGAAGCAATTGTTATGCATTGGTACGTAATATTTTGGAAGGTGCGTTACCGGACAACAAATCTACGTGAAGAGTCATAAGCATTCCAAAGCAAATGGTGAGTGGCGTTAAAGCCTTACATCAAAAATGAAACCAAACACATTTGTTTAAACAGTTAAATTTACATTCAAAAATCATTTCCAAATAATGAAATTTAAGTTTGAATGCAACATTTGCTCCACAAATCAAAAATGTTGAAAATTCCAACGCAAAACAAGCGCATTTGTCTTAAGCCAGTTCAATTCACTTTCAAAGCATATCCATACTACGAAAATTTGAAAGTCATTTCTCGCTTCAATTGAAACTTGAAACTCCCAATTTTTTTAAACTCAAAAATGAGATTAAAAAACTCAAAACTTTAACATTGAAATAACTACCTCTTGATGGGTAAAAATAATAACTTTTTTCCGTTTTTACTCTAAAGGGTCATTTTAGAAAAAAAATCTCATGAAAAGTCAAATTCATAAAAAACCCTTAAACCTTTTAATTTTAAATTTAACTTTGATGTTTTGAATTTTGAATTTCATGGAAAAATTCATTTCCTCAAAAACTTTTTTTATTTCAAGGAAATTTTCTTTAACACAAGGTCTTTTACATATAAAAGACTATATTAATTGTTATTTTATGATTTATTTATTTTACTGTAAAAATAGACCTCCAAACGTTTGAAACTGATTTGAAATCGCTCCGATATTTAGTTCTTTTAATATGGTATAACGCCATATTATAATTATATATATGGTAATCAATATCCTGGCACGTACAACAGGGATCAAATGAGGTTTTGACAGGCACGCTTTTTTCAGCTTTATGTAACTTTTATATGCAAGATTTTTTAGTTAGCGCTGCACTGCTCAAATATTTTTTTCACACCGCTTCTCTGGAAACCCTGAAATAATAATTTCTGGAACTGTAAAAAACATGTGCGGCGGTTGAAAAGCGTGGACCTCCAGTTAACTTGGAGCTAAATTAAATTAAATGCATCCTTGAATTCAAGCTAGAAATTTCTTCAATCTTCTCACTGTCAGAGACAAAAATATAATTTACGCACAGTCAACCCAGTCTAGCAAATATTGAGAACGGCTTAAAGCGTGAACAAATGATAAAAGTGCACATGCAGACCTCGCATTCATTTCTCTCGTTCCATTTAGTTTGCCATGGGATCGCACCAAAATTTAATATTTATAAATTTTATTTTGAATTATTGCATTTTGTTACATTCCACAGTTAGTCCTAAAACCCATTTCGCGGACATCCCGCGTTTGGTAAAATTACTCATTCCCCTATAACCTCGGAGTAGTAAAAATTTAACTAGTATCAATTCTGAAAGCTAAAATGTTACACTTTCAGAATCTCCCACCCTTATGACTCTACGTTGAGTGCAGCAAAAGTTATCTTCATTTTTTACCAAACGCGGGATGTCTGCGAAATGGGTTGTAGGACTAACTGTACATTCCAAGAATTTGTTTTACACGCATTTTCTCTCAAGTTATAAGCGATAAAAATAATTTCATTTATCCTCCAAATATATTTTTCCATCTCATGGGAATCAATTTTGAAATACTAAGCATGTGCACGGGGGCTTTCTCGATTCACGCCTATTTCGCGGCTTATAAGTTGTCGCGCTGCTGATTGAACTAGGACACTGGACAAGTGTTAAATTTTTCCTATGGGAAGTTTTCATTGGCGTTGAAATTATACATAAGTGTCAACAATAATAATAATCATAAACTCAAAATTGTCAAATCACAACAAAATACTATCAAACTTTGAGCTGGAAAAATATTTGTCTACTCAGAAATTCTAGCAGAGTCGTCAAAATCAGGACCGACGTCAACTCAAATTTTAAATTTTACCAAACCATTTTAGTTTGAGGAGGAAAATTACTTCTGTAACTAAATAAAACGTTTTTGTCAATTTTTTGTAAGAATTTAACATCAAATATTGGAATAATACAGTAAATATTCCACAAAGACACCTCAATTTTAGCAAGGAAGTTACAGTTTAAGCTCATTTGTAATTTGACCAGAGAGCGTTAACTTTTTCCTTTAATTTCCACTTACGTAATAATAGTTCTAGTTTAATTTTTTTTAAATATGGAGGAAAAATCTATATTTTCATATTTGCACAGAGCAGTATTTAATTATTGGATGCATTTAGTACGTGTCTCTCTTAAAAATCCAATGATTAAAACCATGTTTTATTGGATGATTAAATTCATGTGTTAAATTACTAAGAATTTATGAGAAAACAATTATATTTCTAAAATTTAATTGTTGGGGGAAATTTTACACATATTTTTATAAAGATTCCAAACAATGACTCTCACTTCATTTTTTCTAATTTCTTCTGAGCCTTTCTTCTGTAGCTTGGTAAAGAAATGGAAGGGAAGGACATACAAAGAAAAGTTACAATAAGTCCAACTCGGTAATTTAAAGTACTATCATATATATGGGGGAAAATTATTTTTGAAAATTTAAATGAGAATATCCAAATAATTCACTTTCCCGCAACGTTTTTGTATAATAATGAATAAAAGCTTCGTTCAGGCATTTGTGTGTTTTTTGGGACATTTCCTAATCAGCATCAAACCTTTGCAAAATAAACCCTGGGGCCAGAGTTGAATGAATTAAATAGCAGAGGAATTACAACAAAGAAAGGGAAAATATTTTTTATTACATATTTATATATATTTTTATTTACACGTATTTTATTTTGTCAAAATCACGACTAACATCAACACAAATTGTAAATTTTATGACCTGAATTTCCACACCTCTGTGACCACAATAATGCCCCATAAATTGTTGGAAAACTTGTCCCTGTCCGTGAGGAAAGTTTCACCTACACAAATTTTACAATCCATGTGAATCCCAAAAAATGAATCTCACTTCATTTTTTCAAATATCTTCACAGCGTTTCTGCTGTAGCTTTGTTAAAAGGACAAGTGCTACAAAATCGGACTTGGGTCAACTATCTCTTGCTCGAAGTTTCCCGTCCACAGTTGGAAAATTACAATCGTCGTCTCAACTCTACATAGTAAATTTCAAATAAATTTGCAATTAAATTGCAAATCTACGATTAAAAGCTGAGTGAGAAAGTGTGGGAGAGAAAAAATTGAATTTAAACTTCCCGCTATTTAAAAATTTATTTCATTCACTTGTGCACCCAAGCATTTTCAATAAGATTGTCCAAAAGGTTTTCAAACAAAATCCCAAAAACCCTTGGAAAAATTTAGCATAGAACATTTTAGAATTTTGGCAAATTAAACAAACATTAACATTTTCTTTTAAGATTTAGACAATTTTTCTAAATGTAGAAAATGCTACTCAAAATTTTTAATCTGGGAATAGCTGGATTGTAAAAACTAAACTCATGAATTTTAATAATAATTGAACACAGGACTATAATTAATTGATTTTCTGCTCATTAATGGTGTCCCTCCCTATTCTACAACTGCCTAATTTTGGCACCCACCAAAATTTCAAGGGAAAACATAAATTTCCTATTACACAGGTACGCTCTCCCGTTCCCCTTTAATTCTTCACAATTCCGTAACAGTCAATTAAAATTTTTTCCCTTCCATATTACCGACATAAAATAAAGTAACAAAATAATTTTTGTTTTTATCATAATAACATTTTCTGTAAAATTGCAAACTTGTTTTTTAAATTAGAAAATTGAAAACTTGTTGAAGCAAAATGACTCGTAGAATTTTCTCCCCTTCCATTTCATGGTATTATTTAACAGAAATTATTTTTCCTTGCATCTGAATATCAGGGCAGAAATGAAGGGGACAAGGTTTGGCTGGATTTTAAATGTAATGCTTTGACGCCATTTGAATTTTTGTCCATAAATCTTTTGGGGTAGGTAAGAAGGATATATAACAAAATGTTCGACTTTTATAGGACATACAGGCTCGGCATTATGTTTTCAAAGCCTTCTCAGAAAGATTTTATTATGCAAATAATTATAGTTATTCCCATAATCCATTGAATTCAAAAACTGAGTTAAAGGCGGAAGGTTTTAGTCGGTTATCAGTTGAGCTCCAATTTTGCAAAGCTTCCACGCCATTGAAAATTTTTAAAACAAAATTATAGTTTCTTCAGTTTATTTTGTGGAGGTTGTCGTCGGCAGTGAGAGTAAATGTTAAGTAAATAGTTTGATTAAAATTCATTATAAAAAGCGTACAGTTTACTCTCTCATCTGAAGTCAATTCCATTGGCCGCATTATTTTAGAGTTTGAATAACGGATTTGCAGCATTTCACTTCCTTTCAATTCCATTCCTCAAGTGGAAATTCAAGCCAAAAATGCTTTCCTTCCAGACCAAGCTACTAACGTATTTGCAGAGATTAAAAAACCCCTTTTTTATTCCAAAGTCCATTCCAAATTTGGGATAGAAACATTTTTTGAAATGGGGCTTCAAAATTTAGAATATAATACATTGAAAGGGGAAATTGTTGGATTTATCCAAAAATTTTACATGGTTTTTTTCACAGCCCCGACAATTTTTGGAACAGCATTGAAACCATCTTTTTTTATTTGTGTCTTCAAAATTAGTAAGTGAGTTTTCCAGATTCTCTATCCTAGTTGTGTTCCTATCCAGTTGTATGTCTTAGATACGAGACGCGTAACGTAGTGTTTCCTGAACATTCCCTAATCGGCGTCAAACGTTTACACAATGACTTTATTATTATTAACAAAATTAAGGGGCAAAATCCTTTGGAAAAATTTAAATTTATAAAAATCTTTGCCAAGAAAATGTTTTATGAAATAAAAATAGAAAAGTCTGCAAGGAAAATATTGCTAAAATATATTATAATGTGTACCCACAATTTTAAAACGGAACAGATAAATATGCATAGGTTCAAATGTGATAAATTAAATGATTATTTAAATGATTAAACCATTAAAAATAATACCTTCTAAAATATTAGCTGAATATTATTTAATTATCAAAGTCCACGGGGAATATGTTAGCCCAAAACATAATATTTTTAAACATTAGTCATTTTCAGTAAAAGTAACATGTGCTGAGTGTCATAAGCAACGGCGTTTGAATTTTTGTAATACTATCTGTAATTTAAGCTGTTACGGAATTATGGCCAAAAACGTCATTTTTTGTATTTAAGTCTGTATCTCCAAACTTAATGGGGCGATTTGACTCATTTTTGATCTTAAGTGTTCAGAAATAAGTTTTTCAGTTCAGTTTTTCACCGTTTTTCCAAATTTTGAATATTGGCTGAAATATAGGCGACAGAGTAGAAGTAAGTTGAGAATTATGCTGCTTATTGAAATCCCGTAGTCTGAATTTGCAACTTGCTTTTTCTTCCACAAATGTTTTTCCTCCAAACTATTTTTCAACTGTTTTCTACACATAGTTCATTTAAATGTAAAACCTTAACGCCGCTTAACTTTTTAATCTGAATTCTTTGCGGGTAAATATGGTTAGGTTATTGTTTTTTTCAGTGTCAGGTGGAACATTCGTGTTACGATGAGCAAGTGGATAGGTTTCCGAGGATTCTGCTGAGGATGAACCGCTGCTGCTGGCAAGCACTACTTTAGAACTGTCACCCCTCACCTTTGGGTTTTAAATTTTTAATGGCGCTTGCTACAATCATAAGAATTCCCTTTTGCCATATCGCCGCCTGCTAATCCATACTTGGATTTTTTTTAAATTCAGACATTTTCGGATTTTTCCCTGAATTTTAAAATCCCAATTTATAAATGGAATTTAAGCAGGAAAATTATAGTTTCCAGAGACATCCCCCTGAGGATGTTTCTGGAACTAAATGCAAATGTTCTAAAGGCAAGGGCTGATTGGTAATATTTTAAATTTGCATATGACTTTAATAAAATTCCTTTAGCTGTAAGCCTATCTCTCTCAGCATAGAAAGAGTAAATATTATATGAAGACATACACATATGGAAAAGTAGTGATTCAAATTCCTAATTTAATCAAAGGCATAAGTATGGCTAAGAACTACTTTTTTAGCAAATCCTAATCCCAAACAAAATTGGGAATAAATCCCCGAACCTTCTTCGACATCTAAAAATTAAGGTGACATCATGAACATAGCCCGTATTGCTCTTCCTGACAAGAGCTAGTTTGTACCCGGTTGTTAACTGCAACTCCTGTGCTGAGTGCACACTGGGAAAATCATAATCAGCGTCGAACTATGACAGTACAAGAAAATCTCCGTACAAGGGAAAAACTTGAGAGCAAAAAAAATTATTTCAATTTTAAGTACAAATTAAAGTTTTTTATTTTTTCCCAAATATGTAAATACGAAAAAGATTTTCTTTCTGGGAAGGAGTAACAGGGAGCTGATGAGTTTGTAATTTGTAACACCAAACAACAAAATATTGGTGTTGGCGATTTAAAATTTTTTAATTGGAAAAAATACTTTGAAATCCTCAATTTTCTTTTTCCATATTTCCATGTTTTTTTTTCAAAATTGTGAATGTTGGCTTGGAAAAAAATGTTCAAAACTGTTCAAAATTTCGCACTACGATTTTTTGCTAAATTGTTTTATTTAGGATTACTTTTTCCCAAATAGGAATGTGAAAAACCTTTTTGTATGGGAATGAGTAACAGCACTTATGAGTTTGTAGTACTGAACAAGAGGTGCACATTGGTGGTGGTCGGATGCATAACACGGGAATTATAGGAACTTTTCGGTTTTTTCGTATAAACCAAAATTACTCGAAACATAGTTAACCGATTTTGATTTTGAACAAACTTTCGCCATTCTGTAGGATTTTTGATTCCTCAGATCAGATTTTTTTGTTTTTTTTTTGAAATTCGAAATAATACTTCGACATTTTGGACGCTAATTGCAAAATCAAAATTCACGATTTTTTAAAAAATATTAAAATTTTTGAAATAAACGTTCAAAATTTGGAAATATTTTTTTTAATTTCAAAAAACCAAAAAAAGGTGATCTAGGGAATAAAAAATGGTACAATATGGGCCAAGTTTGATCAAAATCGGTTAACCACTTTTCGAGACATTTTGGTTCATCCGGAAAAAAACGAAAATCTCCGATGACTCCCAAATTTCACTTAAACCAAAATTACTTGAATTACTTTTGAACGTTTATTTAGTTTTAATATTTTTCGAAAATCGTGAATTTTGTCTTCGCAATTAGCGTCCAAAATGTCGAAGTATTATTTCGAATTTCAAAAAACCAAAAAAATAGGGTCTGAGGAATCAAAAATCCTACAGAATGGCGAAAGTTTGGTCAAAATTGGTTAAATATTTTTCAAGTAATTTTGGTTTATACGAAAAAACCGAAAAGTTCCTATAACTCCCGGGTTATGCATCCGACCACCCTGTAACCACCACCAATGTGCAGCTCTTGTTTAGTACTACAAACTCATAAGCGCTGTTACTCATTCCCATACAAAAAGGTTTTTTACCTTAGTTAATGATTAACGGGAGGTATGGAAGTAGCCAAATAAAGTTGTGAAGCTTTTAATGAAACTCTTAGTAGTTTCTTCATTTACAATTTATTCCGCAAAGTTTTCTTTTATTCAAAAAATTGTGGGCAGATCCAAGCGTATTAACCCGCAAAGTGTGTGAATTCTTTCTCCGTCCAAATTCCCAATCTATGCTTGGATTTTACAAGAAACTTGTTTAGTCAAAATCAAAGATTTCATCAAAAATTAACGTTTATTTAAAAATCCAGACCATTTTCCTCCGAAGTCAACATTATTTCAACATCTTTAAGCCCTCACCCATGGAAGTCGGTTAGTAATTTTCAAACGAGCCATACTGATAAAATTACTCAAGCAACGATAATTCCAGATTTTATCCAGGAAAAAAGACATGGTAGAAAAACAATTAAATCTGGATGTGGATTATTCAAAAGTGTATCTTGAAATTCGATATAAATTATGATGAATTTACAAGAATAATAATTAATGAAACATGGAAATAATTTCAAATGAAATGGAAAGAGGTCATAGACAAATTCCGTTAAGGAGTAAATAGGTCTCTGAAAAATGTGTAGCTTTGACGCCACTTGAATTTTGTACATGCTCAAATTTCCTACAATGATATCAAATATTTCAGGTAGTTATGACTGACTGGCGTCCTGGCGTGTAAATTTGACGTTGCCGTCCATTGGGATAAGAAGACATGGAGGGGAAGTACAAGTTTACAATAATTATTACTCCATCTTGTTAATCGAAAACACTATCATAAATATAAAATATTTAATAAAATCCCAAATTGTCAATATTCCGGATTATTTTATAAATAAAATTTTAAAAACAAAAAAATTTAAAAACTGTGTTTAGTGTTCCAATTTATGATTAAAAAACTTTAGCTTGAATGGGACCTTCCTAGAATATTTACCAAGGAAGAAAGCTCTAAATGATTAATTTAATTCATAATTTCCCACAGATTTTTTAAATAAAAATTCACGGGTTGGTAAAAAATTTGCGAAAAAAATCGCAAATAAAGTGAGTTTTTTCATTTTCACTCAACACTGAAAAAAAGACTGTTGAAGTACACATTGCTCATTTCAGCTTTTTAATGCCGTGCTTCGACGACATTTGATCACCTTTTCCCTTTCATCACTTCGTGCAGATTATGGATTTGGAATCCTGGCACGAACAACAGGGATGAAATGAGGTTTGACAAGCACGCTTTTTTAGTTAGCGCTGCGCTGCTCAAATAATTTTTTCACACCGCATCTGGAACCCATGAAATAATAATTTCTGGAACTGTAAAAAACATGTGCGGCGGCTGAAAACCGTGGAGCTCCAGTTAACTTGGAGCTAAATTAAATTCTCTGAAATAGTAAATCCTTAAAATTAATTTTAATTCGAGAATTCGAGATTAGAATGTTTGTAATATTTGTAAGGATTATTTTACGTAACAAGAGAAACTTCTACGTAAAATCACAATCTTTAGACTAGGAGGTTTTTCAAAAGATTTTTGTCTCATTGAGGGAATTTACTGCAATCCGACTTGTTTCATGGAAATATATTGGAGAACAAAGGCCAAGTAAAAGTATAACATTTCTACGTTTACTCTGAAACTCCTACTCCCGTTACATTTGCCCCACACTTACCTGTACGAGACATGTATACCTTGGGCTTAAGACTTTCGTGTTTAAAATATTAAATGGCGTCCAAATTGGACAGTCATATGTAATTACTGCTCAACATTCATGAGTTCAAACATGAGACAAGAATAACTATTTTCCATGGCCTGATTTCCCCATTTCATGTTTAGTTCAGTGTAAAACCAGAATGGTGGTGGGGGTGGAAGAAAATTGAAATGGGTCATTTCCTTTGGGTTGGAGATGATGAGTGCATTCAAGTGAGAAAACCGATGGGAACAAAATTATCCTGATTTTCTAAATTTTGTTCGCTTTAGTTTTGTGGTGGATTGTGTGTGAAAATTTTTTCATCCTCCCATTATTAACACATTTGATTAAGGTTAATTTTCTCACCATGAATTTGTGCTATTTGCCATCCCGATCATTCTCTACGTCCTTGGGTCTGGAACATAAATCTTCCGGCTGAGTATCCAATTCACATTTGGTAAATTTTACAAACGACGTCAAAGTCCTGCAAATTGTCCACATCGATTTTGATATAACAATAATTAATAATTATTGAATTCTATCTGTGTCCCAGGTTTGATTTTAAAAACTACGGATTCAAAATTGGGAATAATATTCTATACCATTTTCTTAGAAAAAATTGGAAAAATGTTCCCAAAATTTTAATTTATTTAATCTAATTTTATGATTCAAATTAATTCAAATAATTATTTGGATATAAAATTCTAATCCGAATCGGATACTTGAAAAAATCAATCAAATCAAAATCATTTTTGGAATTCTTATATTTTTTTCGGAAACTTAAAAATATGAATGAAATTTCAGGATAAAAACTCCAAAACCTTAGACATCAAAAAAGTTAAGGCGTCGTCAATATAGGCCAACACTTAAGTCCCACCACCTACGTAGAAGTAATATAAGAATTCTTTCTCCATCCAAACTCCCAATCTATGCTTAGATTTTAAACGAATTTTTCAAAATCAAAGACATTCCTCAAAAATCAAAAAATCAAAACCGCATTCCTCCAAAATCAATATTTCTTCATCATCTTTACGTCCTTACCCATACACGCGGAATTTTAATCTCTACCACGGTGATTTTATTTGGAAGTAAACGTTTGCGACAAAAAGAATTTGCAACAATAATATTCCGAGCTTTTTTCCAGGGAAATTGATAGGTAGGAAAATACTTAACTCTGTAAACGGCTTACTTAAAAGAGTATCTTGAATTTAGAAGTAAATCCTGAGGAATTTAAAACCATAATAATGAATGATACAGGGAAATAATTTCAAATGAAATCTAGACAGAGGCCATTGACGAATTACGTGGAGGTGGAAATATGTCTCGGAAAATTGTAAAGCTTTGTCGCCACATGAATTTTTATTATGTACAAAATTGATACTATATTAACAATGTTTGGCATTACAGGCTTCAACATTAAAATTGTGTGACTAAATTAGCAAGGGAATCAGGGCTTTCACATACAATAAACCACAATAATAAAATTCTGGTTGATTTTCCAATCTTCTGTGCATCGGAACGGAATCTACTGTTAATTTCTCAACATGCATGCGAAGGCTGCCCATACAACATACAATATTTTCCACGTGAGAACTGTGGAAAATAATTAACTGTGAAATGCAATTTTTTATAAAAATAATACAAAAATTATGCAAATAATTATTTGCTAAAAATTTAATTTTTTATATTTTTGAAATCAACGATCATTCTGGAAGCGAATTTGATAAATTGCATAGAATTTGTTGCATTGATTATTTTATCATACTATTGTTATTTTATTATTATTAATTTTTCCACATTTCGTCGGGTAAAGTCCAAAAGGCGCTATAATTTTCGTAACGTTATGGGAAAAACAAAATTATAGCGCCTTTTGGACTTTACCCGACGATTTGTTCTATAAAATGTACGCAGGAAAAATTATTTGTAAGTCCTTTACTCTAGAAAAAATACTTACATGTTTCTTAATGTTTTCATACAAATTCCTTTCTCTTTAAAATTCCCAAAAAATGTTTTTTCTTGAATCATAATATTAGCCTCGTTAATTTTTCCGCACAATCCTTTGCTCCGAATTATTTCTCCCTACTATTTGAAAATATAAAGGAAGTAGTAAAGGGGACATAACTCACACATGAATTTGTAATGTAGCGATTTGACGCCATTTTGTCTGGAGTGTCAACAAAATCTTTTCCCTCTGATAAAGTTTCAAATCGGGTTTTTCATTTAACACTAATGTAAATAAAAACTTGAGCAATAAATTATGGAATTCAAATGCTTTCATCAGCCTTGTCCTTCCAACCTGCGCGGCACATGGAAATTTGACGCTGCTGTTAATTGGGATAAAGAAATGGAAGGGAAGGACATACAAAGAAAAGTTACAATAATTCCAACTCGATAGTTTAAAATACTATCATAAATATTGGAAAAAATTATTTTTGAAAATTTAAATAATAATATCCACAAAAATTCACTTTTCCGCAATATTTTTGTATAATAAAAATATACATATAATAGCTTTGTTAAGTATTGAAACATTTAATGCTAAAATATCTTTAGAGATTCAATCTGATTATTATAGAATATTAACCGAGGAAGAAAGCTGTAAAAGATTAGTAATTCAATTCATAATTTCCCAGAGATGTTTTGTAACAATTCCCGGGTTGGTAAATTTTGTGTAGAAAATCCCAAATAAAATAAGTTTTCAGATATTGCTAAAGCTAAGCTGCATGCCACCTTCGTTTTCAATTACCATGCATCGGATCATTCACGTGTCTTTGGGATATTTCCTAATCAACGTCAAACCTTTACAAAATAAACCTTGGGGCCAGAGTTGAATGAATTAAATAGCAGAGGAATTACAACAAAGAAAGGGAAAATATTTTTTATTATATATTTATATATATTTTTATATACATATATTTTTTTGTCAAAATCCCGGCTAACATCAACTCAAATTGTAAATTTTATGACCTGAATTTCCACCTCTGTGACCACAATAATGCCCCATAAATTGTTGGAAAAGTTGTCCCTGTCCGCGAGGAAAATTTCACCTACACAAATTTTACAATCCATGTGGATGCCAAAAAATGAATCTCACTTCATTTTTTCAAATATCTTGTGAGCGCTCATGCTGTAGCTTTGTTAAGAGGACAAGTTCTATAGCTATTGGACCAACTATTGTACGAAATTTGCCGTCCGCAGTTGGAAAATTACAATCGGCGTTTCAACTCTACATAGTAAATTTCAAATAAATCTGCAAACAATTCAAAGCTGAGTGAGAAAACGCGGGAGAGAAAAACTTGAATTTAAATTTCCCGCTATTTAAAGTTTATTTCTTCACTTCTGCACCCAAACATTTTCAATTAGATTCTCCAAAAGGTTTTCTCACAAAATCCCAAAAACCCTTGGAATAATTTAACATAGAAGAGATTTAGACAATTTTTCTAAATTTAGAAAATCCTACTCAAAATTTTTAAACAGAGGGAATAGCTGGATTGTAAAAAGAGAGCTCATGAATTTTAATAATTGAACACAGGGCTATAATAAATTGATTGTCTGCTCATTACAGACTACGTTTACTACAAAAATGTGGATCGTAAAGTAGGAATAATTTGTTCATGGCTCCGTTCAAGCATGTCCTGTATCCGAATTGGTGCACTGAAGTTGGGCATTCTCCAAGTTCAGAGTGTATTTAGTTCTATCCTTCGTATCTCGCACTATTTGATCTGGAGTCATGAGGCAAACCATTGTTTCCTTCCGATCACTAACTGTAACCTTGCTGTGAGTTTTGTTATGCGGATCTATGTCCAACATCGTGGAGCGGACCTGTTAAATCGTAAGTTGACCCAATTAAGTTTTGTGTATGGAAAAACCTGAGCATTAAATCTTGTTGCCAAAGTAATTAACCACACTTACTTCAATTGTAGATTTCCCGTTTTTAAGTTGTCGAGCAGAAAATATGGTGCTGATCTGGATTAACACCAGGAGGATTTTTAAATAGGAGGGTATTTTCATGTCTAAATTTTTTTCCGCTTACACGTCTTATTAATGTTCGTCGTCTTGTTTTCGGGCAGATCTAAACATCTGTAGGTGCTACACTAGCACAATAATATTATTAATTGATTGTTGATGACTACGTAGTGATACGTTATTGCTCAATTTATTCAATGCATAATGGAGTGTTGAATGTAAATACATTTACGTCCTTTTCCGGGTGAGGAGAGTTCAACATAAAACTATCCTGCCAACAGTGCCAACTGCATTCAATGAAAACAAACAATAATTATTAAAATGATAAACTTCAACTGTTTTTAAAGTATAGAATATTTTAGGAAGAGAAAACATTTCCGATCGCAGGAGACATGATTCGTACGTTGCCACTGTGGCTCCTTTTTAATAAATACCGGCAAAGTTGAAATTCGCCAAATATCGATTTTGTGAATTTTAATATTTTGAACCCATTTTCGAGATTTATATACAAAAGAGCTTTTTTTTCAAAAATCACCCTCCCATATACACAGCACTACTCACCATTACGATGGATGTCGATTTCATTAACATGGAGCAAATGGCGATACCGTCTCTTTGTCGTGGTTTAATACAAAAAAGTGGGCAATAATAATAAAAAAGTAAAAACTGGATTTTGTAGAAAAAACTATGTAGATTAGTATGTAGCCACTAATTGCCTCCTATACACTTTTCCATGCTAAACAAGCTCTCAAACTTCGGGATAAATATTTGTCCCGAAGCTTATTTTTTATGCTGTGATGACTCCCTCGGATTTTCAAGGGGTGGATATCATTAAAAAGCTCTTGGCGAGTGCTTTGACAATGGTATCTACCATATTTCTATGCGGGCATTGGTTTGTGAGCAATTAAATGGCAAAAATTTGCAAAAAATACATCTAGGACACCATGTTTTTTAAAAAAAAGTTTCAAGTCGATATATTTTAAAATATGGTGTCCTTGATGCATTTTTCGCAAAACTTTGCCATGTTTATTGTCTCTCCATTTACGTAATGTTAAAGAATTTGGCTTCCGGCCCCCCCTATGGACGGCGCAATGGTGCCAGAGAAAACATTTTTTCCGAAAAGTTGCGTATGGGTATAATGGGCGCGGTGTTAAATTCAGACTTTAGTTAGCCAGTCAAAGTTTGTCTAAATTTTCGCTGCTCCTAAACTAGCAAAGAAATGTACTTGCTTGTGTCAAGTTAGTCAGCTGCTACCTTGTTCTTAGCCTGCCTAGTTCTAGGAACGCCCAAAACTAGGCTTCTCCCGAGCAGCCTGCTAAACTCATACAAAAAGTAGGCGAAAACTGACTGTCGCCGTGTTGTTAAAAGAAGCCTAATGTGGGCAACTAACAGCAGCGCGTTGTTAAATTCCGCCTAGATTAGAACATTTTTTGCTAGAATGGATTCCGTGTTGTTAAACTATCTAGAAAATCTAGCACTTTAACAACAATGGAAAGTGGACTTAATGGAAAATTTTGATTGGCCTTGAAATTATAAATAGCAGTCAATAATAATAATAATAACAATAATCCCAATAATAATCACAATAATAATGTTTGTTGAATAATAATTAAATTTATGTAATGATTTATTGCAATTTACGAGAATAAAATGGTCCGAAATTATAGTATTTCTAAATAATCTATTGCATGCGGGACAAATTTTTACATATATTTTTATAAAGATCCCAAACAACGAATCTCCCCTCATTTATTCTAATCCCTTCTGACCATTTGATCTGTATCTTTGTTAAAAATTACTCATAATAAAATGGGAAAATAATCCATTCCCCCGACGTTGCCCACCCACAGTAGGAAAATAACAATCGGTGCTTGAACTCTACATTAAATTTCGAATAAATCTCCGTACAATTAAGCTAACAACATGATAAAATGCCAGAGAGAACAACTTTAATTCCAGTTTAGAGAAATAATGTTTAAATTTGATTTTAAATCCTTAAAAATAATATTTACAAGAATATTATACTTACAAGTTTAGAAATTTCAATTGGTGTTGAAAAACGTTAAAGAAACCTGAATTTGAAGATTTTTCTAATAACAATAACAGTCTCACACGCAATAATTTTTTCCAATTTACCTTCAGAGACTGAATCTAAACTTTTGAAAATAATCAACAAGACGACGTTTAACTTTTACTAGTTTTTTAGAGTTTCCACCTCCTTAAATTACCCGCTTGAAACAAAATACAGGGAAATTATACTTACAATAACGCCTTGTTTCGAGAGATGTAAAACAAATATTCCAAACTATAATTAGACATTTCCAAAAACTTTGTGCTACCATTTGTAAAGGGGGTATTTGTAAAAAGGGTAGGGTTTTGCAAGGAAATTAAATTTTTCCAATATTTTTATTAGAAAATAATAACAATAATTGATAACAATAATTACGGCAAGGTAATCACTGAATTTATAGATTAACCTAGTTAAAGGCCCAAGGTTTTAGTCCCTTATCAGTTACGCTCCAAGTTTGCAGAGCTTCCGCGAGATTAAATATTTGTAAAGCATGATTACCGCACTACTACAACAAATTCATTTTTTCTATGGCATTAGGAATAAACAGTAGGAGTGTAATTTGTAAAGTTAATTTTTTTCACACACGAAAATCCGTAAAATAATTTCAAAAACTCTTGTTTACGGGTTACCTCGGTTTTTATGGTCAAATTAAAAAAAGTTGTTGTTTAAAATTAAATTATTTTAATTTGAGTTTCTCTCATCCTCTTAAAAATGTTATTTTGTTAGTACCACAAGAGAATGCTCATTGGAAAGAGGAAATAGTCAACATTTCCAAACAAATCTCGCAATCACTATAAAAGCTTTGAGCATGAACAAAACATATTAGAGAAAAAAACTCAAATTCATTCTTATAGGGAATTTTGGAGTCGTTCGAGATTTTCGGTTTTTTTTCGTTTAAACCAAATTTACTCGTAAACTAGTCAAAGGAATTTCATGAAACTTGGATCTCGTTGTAGCATTTTGTATTCCGAAGATTACTTTTTTTTATTTTTTGAAATAAAAAAATAACACTTTTAAATTTTTTACTTTTATTTTCAAAGTTTTGATGTTTTTGGAAACTTGTGAATTTTGGCGTCCAAATAAAATTTTGAAATTTCAAAGTATTTTTCGAATTTTAAAAAACCAAAAAATTTTGATTTGAGGAATCAAAAATGCTACATTACAGAATAGGGAAAATGTTATCAAAATCGGTTAAAATCATCTTGGAGTAATTTTGGTTTAGACGAAAAAAACCGATAATTTCGGATAACTCCCATATTATACATGCGACCACCCTCCAACCACCACCATTTTATTTCTCTTGCTCAGTACTACAAACTCGTTAGCGCTTTTACTCATTCCCGGTAAAAAAACGTGTTTCGCATTCACAGATCGGAAAAAGTAACCCGTTATCCTAAATGTCCTGTTCTTTAATCTTGTAGAAAATTTCCCATGGGTGAAAGTACATGGTAAAACATATAAATATGCTCCCCATAATTTCCCTGAGAGTTGAAGCAAAAACCAAGGGTTGAATTATCTTCAAATATTTGCAAATAAATTCTTACAATTTTATAATTAATTTTTAATTATAAATTTTCTTCGAAATTCTCAAATTCAAACAATTTTTCTTTGGACAAAATTTACATTAACATACATTTTTTCCACCAAATGTTGCGGTCCAAATTAATTTTCAACACAGTTTTCTACGCATAGTTCATTTAAATGTCAAACCTTGACGCCACTTAACTTTTTAAACCCATTTCTTCGGAACTACGATTCTTTTGTTTCTTAATTTCCTATCGCATCATGAACACGATTGCTCAAAAATTACTCGACCTATTTGAAAAAAAAAGATTTTGTTAATGTCCCTTGGATCACCTCAGTTCGTATTTTGTTAAAATCCGTGTAGTAGTTTCGTGGGAAAAAATTATTTAGTGTTTTTGGTTTTCATGCGGTTTTTTCATGGTAATTTTGAAAAAAGGCTAAAGTGTAGGGGACGAAGTAGAAGTAAATTACAAGTTCAGGCTCTACCACATTTTAATCAGCCCCATAATTCGTAATTTATTTCTACTCTGTCCATTATATTTCAGCCATTTTTCAAAATTTCAAAAAACGGGGAAAAGCAGCACTGAAAAACTTATTTCTGAACATTTAGTTCAAAAATGAGTCAAATCACCCCATTAGTTTGGGAGATTCCAAGGGAGATTCAGCCTTAAATACAAAAAATAACCATAATTCCGGAACAGCTTAACCTTTTACAAAAATTCCAACGCCGTTGCTTACGACCCCCAGCACACGTTACCTTTGCTGAAAATGACAAATTTTAAAAAATATGTTTTGGGCTGACATATTCCCCGTGGACTTACTCATAATTAAATTCTGAACACAAGGATAAATGTATGTTTTTTTAATAACTGGACCATCTCCTAGGTCGGATTTGGTAAACTCTACAAACGACGTCAAAGTCCAGCAAATTTTCCACACAGTTTGTGATATAACACTAATTAATAATTATTATTTGTCACAGGTTTGATTTCAAAAATTACGAATTCAAAATTAGGAATAAAAATGCACCATTTTCTTTGAAAAAATTGGAATATAATTAGAATATTAGCAAGTTGTAAAAGGAGTAAAGTTAAAATACGGATCCGATTCAAATTGTTTACCAGCCAATTCCCTTGCTTTCCCATACTTTCTTTTTTGAATGATGCTAATTTTATAATAATTCTGATTAATTCAAATTCTTGGATTTAAAATTCTACCAGGAATCGAATCCCTGAAAAAATCCAAATTAACATAAAATCAATCAGCATTTGAGGGAAATCTGCAATAGGCCTCAGTCTGGCTTGAACAGTCTCTTGTGCATTTTTATGCTTAAAGAGGGCCTTTATGAATCATTTATGAATTCTTATATTTTTTTCAAAAATCAAATGCAAAAGTATGGTACTACTTTTTTAGCACCTCTCAATCCTAAACAAAATGTTAATGTCAATCAAAATTGGGAAAAAATTCCAAAACCTTAGAAATCTAAAAAGAATAAGGTAATCATAATAGTCCAGCACTTCAATTGAAACTCCTGTACTTGAAGAAGTAACTAAGTTAACTGATAACTCATGTGCTGGTCAAAACTGGGATAATTATAATAGGCGTCTAAGTCGTACAGAACAAGAAAATCTCCGTACGAGGGAAAAACTTGAGAGGAAAAAAATTAGTATCAATTTTAAATACAAATAAAAGGTTTTTATTTTTTCCGAAATGTGAATGCGAAAAACGCACGAATGTTTTCAAGGAATGAGTAAAAGTGCTTACGAGTTTGTAGTTCCGAACAAAAGATTTGATTTTATGCTGTTTTTTTACTTTTGAATTTTTACTTCGACTAAATTCTTGAAGTTGATTCTCAACTTTTGCTTCCGATATTTCCATGTTTTTTGAAAATTATAAATTTTGGTTTGGAAAAAAGTGTTCAAAATTTCGGCCTAAAATCTTTGGGAGCTCTAATTCTTGTATTTAGCTAATGATTAAGAAAAGGTATGGATGTCGCCAAATAAAATTTGGATGCTCTTTATGAAAATATTTGTGAATTTATTTGAGGAAATAAATTATTTGACACGGTAACAAATTTATTATAATTTTGGTAGTTTCTTTATCACAATTTTTATCCTGCAAAGTTTTCTTTTATTCACAAAATTGTGAGCAGATCCAAGCGCTATAAAATCCGCAAGCATTTTTTCCATCAAATTTCCCAATCCATGCGACGATTTATTTCTTTCAAAATCAAAACAATTGCTCAAAAAGTAACATTTATTTCAAAATCAAGACCATATTCTTCCGAAATCGCAATATATTTTCCACGTCTTTAAGTCCTTACCTATGGACATCGGTTAGGAATTTTTTAGGCGAACCATTCCCATGAAATTACTCAAGTATGACGCCGAATTTTAATTCATACCACGGTTGGTATGAAATTTTTACGAAATTAAAAAATTTTAACAAATATTGCAATCATGATTATTTGAGCTTTTATCTAGGAGAAAGACTAAACGGATTTCGTAAAAGAGTATCTTGAAATTGGAAATAAATTATGACGAATTTAAAACAGTAATAATTTGCGATACAGGGAAACAATTTGAATTGAAATAGACATGGGCCATAGGCAATTTCCGTCCAGATGGAAATAGATCTCTGAAAATTGTGAAGACTCCACGCCGCTTGAATTTTTTCTACATCCAAGCTTAGTACTATAAAGAAGTAAAGTCGGACCCAATTCCCTGTGCCAAAGTATGGTATAATTTAACAATGGAATCACGCCTTGCACACAAAATAAACGACAATCATAAAATTCTGGTTGATTCTCCAATTATCTGTGCATCGGAACAGAATCTTCTCTAATAGCTCAACGTACATTCAAAGGCTGTCTAGATGCGCGCCACACAATAATATTGTGGTATAACGTTGTCCACAAGACTATTGTACATAGAGTTAGTATTTTTTTTTACAAACTTGTGAATGGCGTTGAAATTTGACAGTGGAAAAACCTACCTCGCATTTACAATTAATAGGCCTTCACATGAATATAAAAACATGCCAATGTATTTTCCATCACATTTTATCAGTGCAGTGTTACAACTATGGAATGACCAACCTATGATTTAATGTCAGGCATTTAAAAACTGAAAACTGTAATAATTAAAATACTTGTTCAGATTCAACTTCCACATTCTTGCTCAACTAGGATTGGTGATATCCTGGATTGAACCAATGCATGTATGGGACAACGGCAACTTGGTTATAAAAAAATTCTGTACACAAATTATGTTAACAATAATAATTTTTCGTATTAATTGAATCGGCAAAGGTGGAACTAGCTGCAAGTACTAAGTATCCCCAAAGGCCTGACAATATTCAGAACTTAAATAATGAATCATTATGTATGAAAATCATTTCAAAATTATTTGTATTAATCAAGTATGTAGCTTTTATTTAATTATTTATTGTCACTAATACTGTGACACTTGCTACTTTTCCGCTTCCACCGGCTCTTGTTTTTCCTCCTGTAAAGTGACCAAATTGAACTTTATGTAACCAAAGTTCACTTCAATGAAGCGATGCCATGTTACTATTTGCTAATTACGCTCACACTTAATATTAATTCGCTCATAAACGTAGAATATTTCAAAATTACTCCGCCAAAAGATGGGATCCAAGGCCAAAATAATATAATTCTTTGGCCAAAATAATTTATTTCATTGAAACCTTCAAATCAATAAAAAAAGAAAATCGGAGGGAGTCATCACAGCCAAAGTAGTCGTGGCATAAAATGTTTTTTTTATGAGGGCAAAATTTTGTCCGTTTGGCCTCATAAAAATGCATAAAAATTGTGACCCACAACTTGTCCTGACAATGACGTTTGAACTTGTTG
>JAQFXU010001529.1:0-28142 GCA_034693705.1 Spatulosminthurus flaviceps | reverse complement strand
ACAACGTTTTAGTAGACCAGTACCAGGTAGCCCTCAGATATTTAATGTACCACCTCAAAATGTCCCGCAGATTCAAAATGGAGGAGTTAATGTTGGACGTCCAAAAGGCATGAATATCCCTGACCTTGGAATGGGAGAT
This sequence comes from Spatulosminthurus flaviceps, assembly GCA_034693705.1. Classification (NCBI taxonomy): domain Eukaryota; kingdom Metazoa; phylum Arthropoda; class Collembola; order Symphypleona; family Sminthuridae; genus Spatulosminthurus; species Spatulosminthurus flaviceps. The sequence continues at coordinate 28,003 of JAQFXU010001529.1, read as the reverse complement.
CACTTACAACGTTATAATAGTCCAGTAACTGATAGCCTCAAGCAAATTTATGTAACACCTTCAAATGGCTCTCACATCCAAAGAGGACCAGGTGTTCCAAATGGCCCAAGCACGAAGGACCTACCACCTAGATTTTGGATTCCTGGAGGACCACCTCAGTTCCAAAGGCCAGGACCTTTCCGGTTATCAAACGAACAGCAAAAATTACCTGATCTTGAAAAGGCAGTCCCCCTACCAGGTTTTAACAGACCAGTACCTGGTGGTCATCAGTTATCTAATTTAACATCTCCAAACGGCCCTCACATTCCAAGAGGACCAGCAGTTGGTCTTCCAAATGGCCCAAACGCGAAGGACCTACCACCTAGATTTTGGATTCCTGGAGGACCACCTCAGTTCCAAAGGCCAGGACCTTTCCGGTTACCTAACGAACAACAAAAATTACCTGATCTTAAAATGGCAGTCCCCCTACCAGGTTTTAACAGACCAGTACCTGGTGGTCATCAGTTATCTAATGTAATATCCCCAAATGGGCCTCACATTCCAAGAGGACCAGCCGTTGGTCTTCCAAATGGTCCAAGCACGCAGGACCTACCACCTAGGTTTTGGATTCCTGGAAGAGCACCTCAGTTCCAAAGGCCAGGACCTTTCCGCTTACCTAAAGATCAACAAAATCTACCTGATCTTGAAATGGCAGTCCCCCTACCAAGATTTAACAGACCAGTACCTGGTGGTCATCGGTTATCTAATGTAACATCTCCAAATGGCCCTCACATTCCAAGAGGACAAGCTGTCCCATTTGGCCCAAGCACGAAGGACCTTCCACCTAGATTTTGGATTCCTGGAGGACCATCTCAGCTCCAGAGGCCAGGACCTTTCAGGTTACCAAATGAACAACAGGAAAGACCTGATCTAAAAATGGGAGTCAAAATTCCAGGGGGAGAACCTAAACAATATAGATCAGGGCCTTATAGGATACCGAATGAGCAATACAGAGGACAAAATAATATGTTAGTCCCCAACCCAGGTTTGATAAGACCACTTCCTGGCAACCAAGTCATTTATTTATCATCTCAAAATGGCTCTCAGAATAAAACTGAAGGCAACGGTGGGGTTCCAAATGTCCATGTCAGGAATGAGCTAACACCTGCAGAATGGCGAGCGGGTGGAAGAATATCGAAGGATCATGTGGTGGTATTCCCTGGCCCAGATTTTGGAATGGGAAGACCACTTCCCAATTCTGTGGCACCACTCCCAGGTGGTCCCCATATTTTTAAAACACCAGTAACAATGGGCGGAAGTTTGCCAGGTTCCGGTCAGGTCCCCGTAGCTGTGCCTATGGGAATACAAGGGGACCCCGCTGGTCGATTTCCTGGAAAGCTGGTCCCGGGTGGGCCATATGGTCCTTATATGCAATCAGGACAATATGTTAGTTTGCCACGTCCATCACAAAGACCAACTGACAGTGGGTTTACTGTTTCGAAACAAACTAGGATTGGACCCGAATCTGGAGCGCCTCCTCCTAATGTTCATGTTAACGATGCAATTGAAAGACCATTGAAGATAAAGACTGCTGTTTAACCTGGGGATATTGAAAAATTGGCAACACAAGCTGAAGCTGTGGTGATACATGAGGCATAAAAAAAGGCCTTCTCCTAGATGTATATGTGAGAAATTTTTCTTTAATACTCCAATATGATGATTCGCAATAAAAACTTTCAACAGAATCGAGGCAAAACATATTATGCATTAAACTTCGTTGAGATCATTAGTTTTCATTTGCGTCGAGACTACCACGATGTCAGCTGCAAGGTCAGCAAAGGATAGGTTTTATGAAATTGAAACCTTTGGCTTTTCCTAAACTAACCTTAAAGTTCAAAATGGTCTAAAAGTCGATGAGGACGTTTTATGTATTAGCATGGCATTACTAAAATTGTTTCACAAAGTCAACTGCTACTTTGGTCTTTCAGTCGACTCTGACAGTATAAAATGCAACTGTTGAGTTTAAAAAGGAATATACAAGTAGAACAACATTTTTTTTTTATTATTTCGCATGATCACATCAAGGCTATATATACGTACATATACCAATGGTATATAGCTTTCCTTAAAAACTAGCCGTCGAATCCTTTAAAAACTCATAATCCACTTTAACCTTCCTCCAAACAGTCATCCTGATTCACCATTGACAATAATCAATTATTAACGAATAAAAACGGTAACAAAAGTACAACTTGGTTAAATTACATAACAAATAAACCTAATTCACTGAATGAACTCTCATTTTTACTTTTATTCTTGAGTAACTTGGTTATACTTGTACTTATGGTCATCAATCCCTTGCAAAATCTGTCGAAACTTGTGGTCACCCTCCATGGCGCTTCTGCAAATAAAATGATTTCACTATTTAGTTCCTCTCCCCAAGTCCTCCTTGCATTAGCACAAGTTTCCAGGCATGTATTATAAACTTTAATATAATATCTGCAAAAGCACTAAATACATACGTACCTTCGATAAAAATCAGGCTCGTAAATATGCTCCCCCCTAACGGATAAAGGTGAGTTCCAGTCCGATAGAAGCCCGAAGAGATACCCAAGCAGGACGATCACGGAAATTACAAAAATCACTGCTAACAATGCCTGTGGAAGTATTGCCTTTATTACTGTGAGGACAGCAACGAGTCCTTTCTTTGCCTGAAATTAACAACAATCAAGGTTTAAATAACAGTAAAGGTTGATTCAATAACTCATGGATAAATACCGTTGTTCTATAAAAAAAAATGTACCGCTCTACTTCTACTCAAAAAGTTGTACTGAAATCTCAAATGAATTGAATTCTCACATAAATTTCTCAAAAACTATAAGCAAGAAAAGGATTACAGTTTCCTCAACAAAATACGACCAGAAGTCTCTCGAAGAACTTTTGTACTTGGATTTATGAGTAGAAACAGAATTTACTTCCTAAAGTTACAAAATTCTCTAAACTTACCAGAAGAGCTGAAGTCTGGACTGGAGTGAAATTTACAGGAATAGTGGAATTTCCCAAAGTCCCATTAAAGTTTTTAATAAACCCATCCAAAGGAATGTAGGGTTGAGTGAAGGCAAAGCGCGGGTCTACTTTCCCGCTAATCGTAGTCTCACTGTCCCCGGCCACAGAAGTTTCACCACCAGCCCCATTAATTTTAGCACCATTTGAAAAACCCACGAGTACCAGAAATATACAGAAACTTGATTTTCCCACCATTTTGAAAAGTCACTTCAGTTATTTATATATACTGTTTATATACTCTAGAAAAAATAATTCACAAAAAATTCAAGGTCCAACTTCGGTTAGAAATCAATGCTTCAATATATGTATTTCACTCAATGCTTATCAAATAAAATTAAATGAGTACCGGAGCAAATTTTTTTAAATTAAAAAAACTGGGAGAAGCTAAATAAAGACGAGTTGAGTATATAGAACAAAATGAAGACGTTTTTATGAAAGAGCGTGTTGCCCAGCTCGTTCCCGTTTGTCAGCGTGAAATGCGTTGGGATTGGTATTTATACGTCCGCGAAGATTTCTCTACTATAAGGGTTTTCCAACAAGTATATACACAAGATGTCATCAAATTTTTATTTATAACTTCAAGATGCAATCTTGGGTTCTATTAATATGTAGAAGCATGTCCGATGACGGTGCGTCGTAAATAATGCAATTAAAACACCGAAAGTACACGCTCTTGGGTTGATTTACAACCCGCTCCTTCATATTTAAATTCGAACCCCCTTATGAAGTACGACTACATTTGTAGCCACGTATTAATATATAGGTGGAGGGATAAATGAACATCTCTCTCCTTGTAAAAAAAAATTTTTTTTAGTATAGTATTCACTTATACTAGAAATGATACTTATAATTTCTTTACAAGTACTAAAAATTAATACACACAACGAGCCTCCTCACAGTCCTCACGCATCATTCGAACCTCTCAATCCTAACGGACTGATCCACACTCTTAATGGTGTGTAGCAATTTGGCTATCGGGAGGGCTATTCTCTCGGAACAACAACTGCATGGTTCACTTGGAAGCAAAGGGAAGATTAGGGTGTATTCTAATCACTTGAGAAAAGTTAATGCGAGGTAATTACAATTTTACAATGCTTCATCCCAGAGTCATTACAATTTGCCACGGCCTTACCAAAATCTATAGGCATAAACGCCTGCTGTCTCTTGTATATACAAGGAAAAACTCTTGGAGAAATTCAAATGATACGATTTCACAGCATTATAAGTAACATATCCTTGTTTGTATACTACCGAATAATGGTGGAAATATATTCCTTCAACAGGATCTTGAAACACTTGAAAGGGTAGAGAAAAGGTTTTGAGATTTGTGCTTCCCTTTTGGAAGTAATAGTTGGGGTCCAAAAGTGTTTATAAACGTTTTAATTCGGTCATCATTGTTTCCATTGAGAGATGTATCTATATCTTACATTGTTATTTCCAATTCATTTTAAAAATTCCATTTGGTATATGGTGTGGTACGTTTGACATCCTCTGGGTCAAGCAATTGTTACATGTCCATATATTATTATAATGTTACACACACATTTCATTTATATTATAACGTGGCTATATATGCAGACAATTGACTTCTATTTGGATCTGCATGGCACAGTCAACTCTGTTGAATCGATAAAAATCATCGATAAGAGAAAACTATACGTAACCCCGACCCCGACCTCGCCCAAAAACAATTACTTCCTACGGTGCGATGAATTTTTTCTATAACATTACACGGCTCTTGTACTACCGCATCCCCACGCTCCCTCCCTAGACTATATCGTAGAGTGTATACGCATTAATATAGTAAGTATATTTTTTTTTATGTCCTTTTGCCAACAAGCACACATATCTTTATCAATCTATTAAAATTAAATATATACTTGATGCGTAGTTATGTACGTGCTAAAGGTAAGGTAAAAGGAATATTTTATTATTATTTTTAACATCATCTGCCGGAATCGTTGGGCCACGTGAATTTCTACTGTTAAAGATTGAGAAGTTCACCCTGGAATTAAAATCTGAACCAGCGAGGAAGACATGTACGAAGTTACCGTATGAATTTCTAATTTCCGTAATAATTCTTCTTTTAGATCAGGTGATATAGGCTCTAGTTTTATGGAAGGTCTAAAAGCAGATCCGCATGCTTCCCACATAGCGATCAATGATTCACCCTTTACCAAATGGGTAAGTACCAGAATGATTAAATAGGCTCATTACCATAGAATGGAATTTTTGGGACGCTGTGTGTATGTGTGTGTGTGTGTGTCTCTCCACATGAACTCTCAGGTGGGTATCACCCGGTCGTACAATGCAAGGTTAAAACCTGTAATTTGGTGTGTGTGAGCTACAATTTTACGTTTCGAGCTCTTATATTAATCACATTACAGGGAATTGTGCCAGTGACAATGGCAAACAAATGGCAATGTTTTTCCGTTAGGAAAAAATTCAAGGGGGAAATAAGCAACATGAGTTTTTGGCTGTCATGCTCTTGTTATGACTTCTATACAGCAATTCATTTGTTTTACAAAGGTAGGCGAAAAATACACTATTATTATCAAATATTTACGACACTGAAAGCAAATCTTTTTTCATGATCAATGACTGACCCAAAAACCTATTTATAGCTTTTAATATCCAATGGTACTTTCTCAATTGCAAAGGATATGGAGATTTTAATAGGATATTCTGTAACTCACATACAGCTCCTTTTATTTTTTATATGCTAATACATGTTATGAGATTCGGAATTTAGCATTGTGGTGACACGTATGGTAGCTCTTCCTTATTGTTAATATTTTGACAGCATTTCAAGAGTGTAGTGTGTGTATGTAAATAATATACGATTCCTCAAATAAATTTAAACTGAATTCAGATGAAGACTAAAACCATAACCTATTATCTGTACTAATGTACTTTAAGTAGCAAAAGTCAGTATGGATTTTCTTTATGCAAATTTTACTACCTTGAAGACACTACCGTGTGTTTTTTCACATAGAAGTTAATCAATTTGGTTAAAATCAGGACGAAATAATGCCTTTACTGTCCTCAAAAAAATTTTTGTTGTTTTATTCCATGGGAAATTGTTGTTCCTTAAGCGTTCTAGTTCTGGTCTTAAAATTTGGCGAATGGAATTGAATAAATTAAATGGAATGTTATGCTTCAAAACCTTTGTGGAGTAAATACGTTATAAAGCTATTTACGATTCTATAATTTGCATTATTTATTAGTGGGGTTTGTAGCATTGAATGGTGAAAATGTAAATAGTGGATTTCTAACAAAACCATGGGACTGGGAACTGCGTATACCAATACCTTTAAATTCTGAGATTTTTCAAGTCAAACGGTTTGCACATAATCCGGTTAGCACTTGAGCAACTACCTATAAATTACTCCTTACTCATAGGAATAAAAGTTTAAGTAAAAGTTGGAAATTGGAATGTCTGTCCTGATGCTTATTCCCGTCATTAGGAGAAAACCATTGGATTTACTTGAAGAGTGTCTTCTAGCACCAATTTTGTGGTAGTCATGAACTCAGCCATAAAAGAAAGCATTTACTGTGGCTTGGAAAGTGAAAGTACTAGTAAACTCTCTGTCTCCAAGGTTCATGAGCTTTCTTTTACACTTTATCTCTTCCCCGTGCAGCGGCCACAGTCAGTCTTAATTAACCAATTATATTTATTTACCAGCCAGTTTCACAGATTACAAATTACTTTCTGCGCATGTTATACTGCAGTCCCATAGATAATGAACTGTAACAAAACTATAGCTGAAGGAGCTTACAATTTAGTGAATGAAGACCAATGGTGCCGACAACGAGCGCATATATACATAATAAAGTGTCGCGCTATCAACATCAGTGGGCTTGATTATGACATCGGAGGTACATTTTTATGATAAAAAGTCATGTTGAAAACTAGCAAATGAAAGTCTTTATTGTTATTAATCGTTATCAACGTGGAAATTTGTTCTGCAAAGGATAATGCGCTTTATTTCTCTAAACAGTAAAAAACATAAAGGTCATTCATTAAAAAACATTTGGTTCACACAAAAGTCATAATTATAATGTTCGTAAGGGAAACCTGCCGAAGTTTACAGGAATTCCCACAGAATGAGCAGGAGTCTTTGTGAGATTTTTAGACTTGCCATAAATGCATATTTTTACAGTGAGAAACAAGAAAACCTCAAATGTTGAAACGCAGTTCCAGCCAAAATTTGATTGCGGATGATTCGCAAACACATTAAACTACTTTTACTAGACGAACTAGAAATCTGGTATCTAGTACCGTCCCTTGTTAGGCTACCTTTTCAGTCAAGCTCGTGAGTCTACTCCTTAGGCTGTATTATTGTATAACGGTTAAACCGAAAATGTAGAGAGAAAGTTGATGACTCTGATAAAAATTACACCTACAGTGTCAGGATTTCTCGTACCTTCTAAACCTTCTACTCGAAATGTCTACACTCGGAAAAGGTAGGTGTACATATAGAGTAATTATACATAACTCCATCAGCTTTCTACCGCAAAAATCCCATATGACCCCGATTTGGGACTGAAAAGAAAACATTGGCACAATAATTTTGATTATAGGTTGCATGCATGAGCATAACCTCTGAGGTCATTCCTTGTGGTTTTAGTTGGGTTGGAGATGCCGCCGCGCCGGTTTATATTGTACGATTTTCCTGAAAATTGGCAGGAATCATTAGGAAGGGTATCCACCGGGAAGTTTTTTTGAACGATCCAAAAATCTCATTTTGTTGACCCCCAGGGGTCATCTGGGGTAATGGATTAAAGCTGAAAGAGCTGCCAGGATTGACCTCAGAGGTCATGCTCATGTATATAGCCTATGATCAAAATTTTTGTACCAATATGTTCTTTTCAGCCCAGAATTGCTTTAGAATAAGATTTGCCCAAATCGAGGTCATACGGGATATTCGTGGCAGAAAGCTGATGGAGTTATACGTATATATAACCTGAAGCAATCCTCATGTGGAAATCCCCACTAACATTTTTAAAACTGGCGAGTTTCCTCCGCGGCCAGTTTTTCCCCATTATTGTATCAATTTTTACCCCACAGGTCATTCTTGCGCTTTATTGCGGGCTTATGTTAGCCCAGCGACCTAGAATTCAGTTATACATTCGTCTGTAGACAAAGTAGGCTCGTGGGGACGGCGGGCAACCCTACGAATGTATAAAGAAGCCCTAGTATTCGTCCCCTTCTCTGACACCAAAGTTGAATGCCTTGCTCTGCTTTGCTCGTACCTATAACTTATACAGGGCAGTTTCTACTTTTTCGGTCGACCGTGCTAAACAGATAATAGAGTATAAACTTACTACTTTGCCCGCATCCGTAGACAAATTATATCTGGCAGAGGCAAAAGCGTTTTGGATTTACCATTTACCTAGTTAAATCTATTTTCGCAGCCTTCTGATAAGCAGAACAAATTAATTTTGTATTCTTCGGAATATCAGCTCTTGCACAAAAAAGCCATCTACTGCTTCCCGACCAACGTTGGTAATGATCTGTGTGAGATATATTCTGTTCAAATACTATGGCGGTATACGTGCGGCTTTCAAAGTTTTAAGTCCATTAATTATTTTAAAAGCTCAAGCTCAAATATTATACAATACACAACATACATTACAAGAACAACAGTAACAACTATTAATACCCTATTAAAAAGCCACATTCACTCTGTGTGTGAAGTTAACAAATAAGCTCATAAATTAACACTGAAATAGTATGGACATGGAAAGTTTATCATTTCTTTAGCTGACTCTGACTCTGTCCGTTGTTCGTGCTAGAAGTTTTCTAGTTTGTAGTAGCTGTCCAAGCAACACCTTAAAAAAGGGGTGAAGTTTAAATATAAAGTGAGGGGATCACATATATATAGTGTTTGTATATTACATTAAAACAGTGGTAATAAAAAAGATAAAGCCCATGACACTCTTCTAATCTACGATTGGTCACGCGCTTTTTCAGTGGGACGAGAAAGTAGCTACCTGCTATAGTTTATTTATTTTTAGTATGTATAGTAAAGTATACATCTCATGAAATAAAAACCAGTGATTTAAAAACCTTGTTTACGTGTTAGTTTTAAAAATGTAACTGCTTTTGTTATTAATGGTGCATTGAGTGCCATTCACAATGGCTTGTTTAGAATTGACTGTCATCGCACTTACGAGGCTTTAATCATTTATTTATAATCTTTATTTACCTATTGACTTAATAAATGATTTCATCCTCACTTTGAATTGAAACTAGAAGAGAGTTGACGCATGAAAATCCCTATTGTATCCAGCGAAGACTATATAGTAGTACTTTATTATACACCAATAAATTATTACTATACTATATTAACTATATCTATCTTTATCTCTGCTACTGCTGCTGCTGCTGAGGTCAAGTATATAGTCTATATGATATGGTTCCAGTTTGAATGTAAAGAATTGACAATGTAACAAACATTATTTTTATTGATTTTCAAAAAAAAAATGTTTACTGAAGAAGTCGTTGGTCAAATGGTTGGTGCAAAATGTAAAGAAGTTCGAGGTGAAGAAGAAAGATTGGAGTGTCCATGCGCTGAATTGTGTCATTATAATTGAATTTGTTGGGGATTATTAATGAGAATTTTGCAGTTAATTGAATGCAACTGCAGCACTAGTCTGTATCGGGGAAGTCACCGAATTTTTTGTCAATTGCTTAGTGCCATTGTACCTGATATAGTGTGATTTTTGTGTAGTTTTAAGGGCGCCTGTTCCTGTTCTATTGGAAGTTTAATTGTTATAATGGGTGGAATTATTATTGTTGAATAATTTCAGTAGTTATATTTATAAAGCACAACTTTAAATTCAGTGACCTGAGGAGCTGTCGCTGGTGATTGACTATACTGCGGGGCTTTTTGTCTGTTTCTCTACTTGCACACATTAGAAAGATTTATGAGTTTTGTGAAATTATGATGTAGATGTTTGGATTTTTGAACTGGGAGGATTGACGGCCTGTTGTTGACAGTATCTACGTTTGCGACTTTGGTGGTTGTTCTGTATAATAAATCACTGTAGAGTTAGTTGAGGTCATGACTTGGTTTTTCAAAGCTCAATTCAGCTGTTGCGTGTCGGAGATGAGAACTCGGGAAAAGTCTTTTATGACTATTCCAGTCATTGCGTTCGTCATTCTTCAATTAGTATGTACCTGTCCACTCAGTACTCATGGATCGATTTTGGTCATATCCCGGGAAACGAGTATGATTGTTCGGAAACTACCTTGTGATGCAGCACCTCAATTTGGATACAATGGTGCTTTCAAAGTCAGGAAGATTTTTTAGTATCACGTATACATTTTATGTTGAGCTAGTATGTATTTTATAGAAATTTTTAGATGTATATAAACCTGCGTAAATTATGTCGTAAAAGCATAACATCCAATGACATTAACTAATGTTTTGTTACAGTTGAGGGGTGGACTAGTAGTCTCGGAACCGTTGAATTCTTGCAAGGAAGTGGCAAGCCCTCCACTGACTGAAGATACTGACAGGTGGATTCTGCTTACGAGTCCATCAGATTGTGATTTCAGTACAAAAGTAACGAATGCTCGTCTTTCCGGCTATGAGGCAATAATAATCTACAATGAGAACTCCAACTCAAGTCATCCGATGCACATGGAAGATGACGGCTATGTTAATTATTTTTCATGCTTTACGGGACAATACAGTGGTGCTTTGCTCCGTAATAATTTCACTTATGAGAATGGGTAATTCTAATAACTTAAAACAACAGCCTACTAGTTTAATCCTGCTGTAATTTGCTGCTTGCATAACTTTGAACTCGGTGATTTAGCAGGTCGTGGAAATTTTCTTGGAAGAGGCGACATTGTCAGTTATGTGTTTTAATTATGTTTCTTAAAAGTTTACCTTCAGTTATGAAATTTCAGATATATTGTGGAGTTATCAGACGATGACATTGAAGTGAATTGGTGGTTCATATTTATCATGGCCTTGATTGTTGCTATTTGCCTTATGGTTTTTGTGTTGTGTTTCCGACTTGCCTGGTATTTCACAGTCATTTGCTGGACTAGACTTACAGCGGTAATTATTTATTTCCGTTTCAGTATGTATGGAAGGAGCTTTGTCGGGACTCCCCATTTGCATTTCATTAATTTTTTTATTTGTAGCTTCGTGACGACTTTCGTCGATTTGCTCGGGAGAGGAGAAGGTCTAGGCGAAATAAAATATTCGCAGCTGCCTTAAAGGAAGTTTCTCCGCAAAAATGGGATCCAACCCAGTTATCAGAATCATGTGCTATTTGTGTGGAAGAGTTCCACGTAGATGATGATTTGAGAATTCTTAACTGCAATCACGGTACAAAAGAACATCATCCGTTTTTTAGAGAAACCATACCTTAATCTTATTGATGTATGTCACTAAAAAGTGCACTATTTTATGTGTTGTTGTTATTTTTATCCATTAACTTTATTTGCACAGGGTTTCATATTTCCTGTATCGACGAATGGTTGATAAACGGTCGCCGTGATTGTCCCGTATGCAAGCGCAAAGTTATTTTAGAAAACTACGAACTATATTCTAATACGGATTCTGATACCGACGATGAAACTGCCCCGCTTTTAAGTAATTCTCATTCTACAAACAGTCAATACGGAAATCTGTCTTCGCAAACTAGTCAGCGTCGGGTAATACAAAACAGTCCTTGATACATATGCATATGTTATTAAAAGTTACTGATCTTCCTTGCTTCTGTGTAACATAGATAAAGCTGTTACATAATGTGTCTGTTTTGGTATAGGCGAATCCATTCATGAGAGGAAATTCATTACAAATTCAGCAAGAGAATCCGGAAGAAGAGCACAGAAATAGTGAAGCGTAGAACAGTTTGATAATTCCTTGTTTTAGAATAAAACTTTGTTCCTTTGTTCATCAGTTTACCCAGTAACCACCAAGAAATAGCCTTAATGAAGTTACCAGTTATCTAATGACACTTAATGTCTGTCCACAAAATAGCCAAGACTTACGCCAGTGATCTGAATTCCATTTATTTTAAACTGCCATTATAATGTTTGCAGGATAAAATAAATGCGTAGTTTTTACTCCAGTTATGTTATAATGCTTGTATGTGAAGAGTGAAGTTACTACCTATCTATACGACCTACAACTTAATCATGTATTCTGCTCGTGTGAGCTCGACATGCTACACATTCTTATGCTAAAGCTACAGGAAAAGGCTTGGTAAGTTGTGAATTGTCACTGTGTCACTTCAAAATTTTATTCTTGATTAATATCACGAATATTTGAGGCAGTGGTAGCTTTCATGCTAAATATTATGGAAGCAGCAATCAAGTAAAATTGCCAAGTAGAAGGAGTCAAATGCAGAGAATTAATAACTGCAGTACCGCCTTCAGTGCAAATTTTCTGGATACTGCTACAAATTAACCCTTCAGCGCATTCATAGCCACTTCCTTTCGCAGTGCACGGAGTGTGTTCGGCTGCTTGGCAAACGCCGTCTTCTCCCTTAACGAATACAAACTGGTCATCTTCTAATTTCAGACAGTCACACTCGTGCTCATCTCCTTTCGGGGAGCATTCTAAGGCTGCACCGAAGCAGATCTTTTGGACGTACAGCTTAAGTTCTTTAGTTGTATTTATGGCATGCAATTTTTCTACCAATTTTTCATAAAATTCTCTGGCGTCCGTCAAATTTTTCCCAGCGACTTTCTCATAGAACGGCTTCATTTCTCTCTCATATTCTTCTAAGTCACACGGAGCACTGATGTTGGCGACGACTTTTCTGGTATATATGCCATGATGTTTAGCTGTAGCCGTAGCTGATGTTACTATTGAGATAATGTGTAGTATCACAAAACCCGTTCCTGCTGAAACTATTGCCATCATCCATTCAAAGTAGTTGCAATAGATTTGTAGTTTCTTTTTGGTTACTGATCATTTGAAAGATCGAAAATCGAAACCTGAGCAAAGCTAGAAGCCAAACCTAAGAAGTCAATGTGGACACCGATCCATAAGAAAGTCAATTCAGAATATTTAAACTAAATTAATCCAGAACTTAAAGCAATACAGTGATTGTTTGATTCATTGATTCCAGGGATGAAGGGACTGAAGGGAAGACAGACTACTGAAACATTCTGTGGTTATGACGTTATTAGTAGATAAGTCATGGTTTACGCGTACTTTGTTTAAAGGATACAGGGAATCCAGTGAAATGAACCAAGTCTAACACTATACACTAAAAATAATTACACCGTGAATTATTTGTATGCTATATAGCTATGTATGAAGATTGAAAAGGATCAATTTAGTTGCTGGTACTGCAACTATACTTATTCACCTTACGATTGTGATTGGGATTGAATACGATTATCTACCGAAAGTAAGTAGTGTTCCAAAAAGCTGTAGCAATAATATTAATAATAATTTTTCACTTTTATTACGATAATTTTTTTTCTGATTCGCTTTCAGCTTTTAAAATATATGCGAAAAAAGTAAGATGTATTTTCGTAGTGCACAGCCACCTGCAAAAATCTTTTAAATAAAAAAAATATTCAAAATAGCTTCAAACTTGCCTTGGTACTTCATTAATCAGGGGATTGCGATTTTGCAAAATTTGGAGTAAAAACCATAAAAATTACATAAATAATACTTTAAAGTATAATAATAAGAGTATAAAATTGTATAACCCTCGATTACTTTAGAAGATGCGCTGTACTGCTGTACTAACAATAAGTACTTTCAAAAACTTTTGGCGTTTCCTTGCTTTTTAAAATTGCTTCGCAGTATTCGCAGTGCGCAAAGTCAACATTTGCAAAGCAATACGAATTTTTTCAAACACCTTCCCCTGTACAATTTTGGGTAACTTAAAAAAATCTGTCACATATTAATAATTATTGTAAACACGCGAAATATGTGTGCGTATGTATGGTTTGTAAATACAAACCATACATACGCACACATATTTCGCTACAAATTACAATGAAAGACGCAGTATGATATAGATTATATTTAACTATTAGTATTTTCAAAAAAATGTTTTGGAGTGTTTTACTGATTGCGAGATTAAAAAATGGGGTCGAAGCCATATCTACTGAGTCTGATATCCTTCCTAGCTGCATGAGTCCTTTGGACTTTACAAAACCCTACAGAAGACATTATTATGTCCATTCTCATAAGGAATGAGTACGGATTTTATAAGGAATGGAAAGAGTATATGATGGATGATGGCAGAAGATTGGAGATGCAAGCAGAAAAATGATGATGATTTTGCATTGCAGTAGCATCTGCATTTCCCTCCCCCCCCATTGCATCTTGATTGTGCGCTTGTTTAACCTTGTTAGTAAAAATATGTCAGGATGCTTTTTAAAAGAATTTAGTTTATTTACAACAGCAACAACTGTATGTATGTAGATTGAATTTTATGTCCAAGCTTTCCATTTCCCAAAAAACCCATACTGCAACAATATGCTAACTTCCCGACATGTAATCTTATAAAAGCCCGGGCCCGGATTGTAAACCTTCAACTGCAACTGCACTTCAGAAAAATCTGAATGTATCTGTGGGGAACTGTAGAGCTTGAAATGTTTCTAATTCTGAATCAGAATAATTTCTGAACAAATGTTTGGTTAAATTATCAGTTCGAAGTTAGCCTGCCCAAGGCAAGGCAGCTAATTTTTTCTTCACTACACTGCACTGATTACTGATGCGATGATGGGAATGGGATTCTACTACTTGTTTATATACATTATGGCTTCTCAATAAAATTAAATCTTGCCCACCAAAACTACTACAGACAGACACTACTTGATCACAAGACAAAGTTCAGAAATGTATTTATTTTTCTCTTGGGACAAATACAAGAAATATAACACAATAATGCAAATTTTAACAATGCAGGGAAAAGAACCTAACGACTTCAAAAATCTATTAATTAATATTGTGAATTTCGGAAAGTTTTTGGCAACTTAAAAAAATCCAACGATTAAGACAGTAAAATGCATCAGGAAAGACTGATTCAATTCACTTTATTAACGTGTTATAACCGGATCAGTGCACAAAGACTGGTCTCCCCCCGGTGACACGTGAAATTGGAATTATTACAGAAAATTTGGTTATTTGCCATTTGCCAATCGTTTAAAAATTTAAGAAACTGATGACGTGATGACTGATGAGTTATGATATGTCAATAACGGCATGGAAGAAATACGTTTTGTTTATTCTGAATTTTAATGAAAATCCTTACTGAATAAAAGCAAAAACAAATACTACATGAGAGTTTGTGGTATGTAACAAGTATAGATACATACAGACATTAAAATATTGTACTCAAAAAATTAAAAATCAAATAACAATATTAATGTTTACCTATTCGATTTTACATATCGAATGAGAATTACTTTTATTATTTTTAATTTTTGAAAGTTTGAGACAGCTAAGAAGCTTCCCTTGTTCTCGTAGTAAGGATTCGTAAAAAATCGACTGTAGTTCAAGTACAGATGAGCGCAGTCACACAAGTAATTTCAGAAAATTATGAATGGCTAATAGCCACCGGGTTGATTGGGATTGAAATGCATAGGCGCGCGCGGACCACCCATTCCCATCTGATTTTGTTGTTGCTGTTGCTGCTGCTGCTGTTGTTGCATAGCCAGCATTTGTTGCCTATATCGTGGATTGTTGATCATACTTTGCTGACTAACCATTTGGCCTTGAGGGGTCATCTGTCCTGGTCCTGGCCCCATCTGCCCCGGACCCATTTGTCCAGGACCCATCTGTCCCATTCTGTAATTTGGTTGCATACTGTTCATAGCGGGTCCAGGAGGACCAGGCTGATTCGGTTGCTGCATGAATCCTCTTGAACGTGCAGGGCCAGTATTCATAAAATTTCCCATTTCGGGTCCTGGAACCGGACCTCTAGGGCCACTCATCATTTGTTGCTGTTGTCCTGCCATCATTCCACCGGGAGGAGCTTGCATGGCACCCTGTGGACCTGCACCTACACCCACGCCCTGGGGTCCTTGAGGACCACTGTAGCCATAGTTTTGTGTCATGTCTGCATAAAAGGTTTAAAATTAGTTATTAAAAATTATTACGTATTGTATCCACAAAAGTATTTGATAGTACACCACTGACTCGGATTCATTTGCTGCTGCTGTGTAGGCATCATTCCTCCTGGAGCTGGCATAGCCCCTTGAGCACCTCCTCCAACTCCCACTCCTTGCGGACCCTGAGGTCCACTATATCCATAATTCTGATTTAAACCTGGGGAAATACAAAACTCCGCTAGAACTTGAATCAAGATTTGCATATTTAATTTCCAATGTATGTTACAACGATCTTACCTGGTTGATTTATTGGTTGCTGAGTATACATAACATTTTGATTTTGGGGAACTTGCTGGAAAGGCTGATTCTGCATAGGTGCCCCTTGATTCCTGAGTTGTTGTCGCAATATTTGATGCCTCTGCGGAGCTGGAACTCCTGGGCCTTGTGGGAACTGCTGAAACTGTGTTGGTCCACTTGGAGGGGCTGCAGAAGGATGACGAGCCCGAAGCAAATTTTGTAGTGCATGAACCCCTTGCCCTTGTTTTGGTTGAGCGTTTGGTCTCCCACCTAAGAAAAGGTGTTGGAATTGGATTAATAAATCTAAGCGTTTCAAAATATTTCTATCAATTGCCCAGCAATTGTAATGTAAACAAGAATCTGTATAAAAATAAACCTGTATTTGGTGGGTAATATGGCTGTTGCGCAGAATTGTTGAACCATTGTGGAGGTGGACCTGGTGGATAATTTGGAGGATTGGGATTGGCTACACCGGGACCGATATTTGGAGCTCCAGGTGCGCCATATGGACTTCCCTAAATATAATGCATCAAACAAAAGATCACAAAATGTTTGCATTTAAATGATTTACCGAATATATAAACAAACTTACAGGCCTGACTGGTGGATTATTAGGAACAGGAGGTGGGTTTACAGGAGCGGCAATTTGCTGTGCAGCCGCAGCAGCGGCGGCAGCTTGTTGCTGTTGCGCCTTAGTCTGTCGCTTCTTTCGAGGAGCCTTTGGCTTACTACTCCTTCCAGGAGCCGGAGTGCCACGAGGACTTTGATCTGAACTGGGTGTATCAGGCTTAACAGGAATTTCTTCTTTTATAACAATTTCAGGCTTTACATCAACATCCTCAGGGGGCAATGGAGGAGGTTCTAAGAAGTATGTAGCAGGTTTAACTAAGCTGTGGGCGTGGTATTTCAATAGACGGTGTGTATCTTCATAACGCAGAGGTTTTCGCTCCATCTTTACCGCTCCAAACCATGCCCAGGACAATGGAGCTGGATTGCGTTGACCCTCCAGTAACTCCCATGGGCTGACTCGTTGCTTTTCCCAAACTTGTAAACCCTAAGAAGTCATTAAGTAAGAGACTGAAACACAATACTACTACTGTGAAGCTTTCTCAAGCTGCAGCTGCATACATTTTATAGTGTACGTACAAAATTTCAAGACTAATATTTTATGTAAATGTTACAAAACAGACACGTTACTTACAGGCTTCTTGTCAACGAATTCAAACGACTGAACACGATTTCCTTTTGAGTCAACAACTGTAGAAGTCGGCTGCGTTACCACCACCTCCGACTGAAGTTTCGAGAATGGTAACAATTGCCTTAAAGGCTTAATAGAGTCCGAGTTGCGATCTGTTAACTCCTAATCAAAAATAATTTGTAAATAATGAAGTCAAATGCCTTCACTGGAAACGGGAAACCAATGAATTAAATTATGATTAATATCTTTGGGATTTCCAATAGCAAAATTAAATAATTACTTTTTTAAGCTTCTTTATTAAATTTAAGTTCTGCTTCCTGTTGTCTTCAACACGGTCAGAACTGTCATTAGACTGCGTTGAATGTACAAGTGCCGTGACCATATCTATGATTGTTGGAAAAACGTCACTGCAATAAAAATAACGCATATAAAATTGGAGCCATTCGAATATTAATCGCGAAAATCGTAAACAATCACTCATATTTCTACCTGACGCAGAAACAAAATTCCCTGTTCCTTTCAAATACCTGTTATTATGAAGGTCAACGACTGCATGGGTCACTAATTGCGTGAGTACTATTGCCCATTCTGAAGTAGCACTAACACTCCTTTGAATAGCATCAAACATTCCTCCGACTAAATTCAATCGCAACCGTAGAGCATCTCGCAGGACATCCATTTTCCCATCAGATTCCTAAGAAATATTTCAACGACTATAAATTAACATGTCTAACTAGCAACTCATGTACATGGGACAGTAAAGCCGGCCCAGTTGTACAAAAAATCTAAAACTTGAACATACCGGATCCTTGGAATGTGCTAACAGCTGCGTAAATTGATTTAATAAAGATGCCAAAAGGCCTTCACGCTGCTCGTCCTGTCCTCTGAGGCAAGTTAAAATCAATGAAAGAAATGGTAAATGCGCTTGCAGCCCTCGTTGCGATGGTTCGTAAATCTGCTTGTTTCTTGAACTTTTAGTCCACAAGGTATTTTCTAAAACATTTCCTGGAAACAAGTAAAAGTGTGCGTTGCAAAGGAACACTATAATTTTTATAGCGGCAAGTGTTCTCACAAGGGAGGTAGATCGAAAACAGTTTAGACCAATAGTCAAAAGAATTCATGGGACTTGGTTTTTGCAATCAGGAAAAGGTATGTGATCATTGTAACGTACAGTACTTACCAGCATGTCGGAGTACTCGACCTTGAACTGCTGAAGACAACTTCTCAAGGAGTGCTGCTACTAACCAAGCTGAATTTGATGAACTATTTTTCGCCACAGGCTTTTCTCCATTATTCGCCTCTCCATTAACGTTACGGCCACTAGAATTATTACTGCTGCTACCATTTGAATTCGGTGGTGTCTTAGACACCTCCTGTGACTTTTTGCCTGATCGCGGGCTTTTACTGGGTACTGGAGAAGGAGTAGCTGAGTGCTGAGAGATATAATCTTGGCCGTCATCACTACCCAAATGAAAAACATCAAGAGCTGCTCGGGCAACTATATCTAACCAACTTTGGTGCTCCATTGGACTACTAGTTAATTGCTTATTTTGAAGAGTCAATGCTAGCCAAGCTTCCCGAAGATTCCATTGGTCCAATCCTTCCATGATTCGTGGAATATGTGTTCTTGGATCCAGACTATCTTCAGGAAGAGGCATTTCAGGATAACAAATTAAATGTAATAACCGCTGTGCTTGGCGAGGAGAAACAATAGGATCTACAAAAAATTAAATATGGAAATAATTACAGTACGTCCTTCATTAAAACGTAGACATAATCCAGGTTACATACCTAGTAGCATGTCCGTATTACAGAGCTCGTCTGGACACTGCAGACATCGCTGGCGAACCCAAGGTTCACTGCACATTTGCTGAAGGGCATTAAATGCAAAACTAGCTAATGTTCTGGGTTCCCCTCTAAAATTGTTAAAAAGCTAAGGTTAATAACAAATATCGACGTTACTTTCATATAAAACAGCGTTGAAGGCTGAAGCCATTCAAAAGCTATAGGGAATAATTAAAAGCCGACCTGATAGCATCGCATCGTTCCGAAGGAACGTCCGAAGTTCCTAGTATATGACTGATGCTAAGCTCTCCTTGAGGTATGCCAGAAATATTTCTCTGGTCCCTTCGCCTTTCTCCAGAACCAGCGGCATCAGCTAAAAGCAGCATAGCTTTAAGTACCGCCAACACTGCACCTAGCGTTATGCTGTTATGGGTAGCAGATAACAGCCGTCGATCGCAGCTTAGTTTCAAAACGCTTGGAGTTACGTTGGGGTTGACACTTTCCTGTGCCTTGAAAAGACTCAACAACAAGTTGCAGGTAAGTCGTGCCCCAGCCTCCGTGTCCGCATCGTTTGGTCCATGACCTTTGAATACAATTGTCGTGCTAAAGTTCATTTAATACCACAGTATTACAAAAGAAGGACTAATCTGAAGTACCTTCATTCCAAGCTTTGAGTAGGGAAGGAACTGCTTGCACCACAAAATCTTGCAAAGAAAAACACTGCCGAGCCACCAAAAGAGCAGTAAGGGTGGCTAGGCTAGAATGGATACTTAGATGCTTGACATCAATTTCTGCAAAAATTTCTCCATAAGCCAAACCGCATCGGCTTGTACTGCACAGAGCTTGGATCACACCCAGCCACTCTGACGCCAAAGCTGGACAAGCTGCTGTCATTTCAGCGCATAATGAGGCCAAATCATTCAATCGTTCAGTATCAGCTTCATTACAAATACTGAGCACAGCGTTAGATACGAAGCTATATCGTGATGCAGAACTTTCAACGAGCTGACGAATTATAGACGCTTCCACCTAAATATGTTATAACCATGTCGTTTAGCCCGCGTCAATTAAAAATACATACATGATCCGGATTATTCAATCCTTGCGAAAACTTTTGCTACCTTCCTTCGAGGATTATCCAGGCAGGGGGTCATGAACGAGTTATTCCACTTATGGGCCGTTTCGGAGGGCTGAACAGCAGTGCCTATTGTTTGACGTATCTTTATTGCAACAGGCGTCAGGTATTCGCCTGAAGTCTTCACTCTCACATAAGCACAACAGGACTGCATCTCACCCAGATATGCCAAAGTGCATCGTTCTGCTGAAGTGCATTCCGAGGGTGATGTGAGTCTTCTAATTAGACGGGATAAGCTTTCCCAAGCCATTATCGCCATTTCAGGATCCACTGTAAGTAAAAATGAAATTTAAATAGCTTGCTATTACTTTTTCACACAATCAAAACAATTTGAATTCCTGTATTATTAAGAAGCTTGTAAACTTACATAGCAAGCAACAGTGATATCTTCTCAGGATTGATACGAGTTGGAGTTGCAACGAGGTTGTGTAAGTTCCGACAATTGGACTGGATTTATTATTTAACTGAGATTCGATTTCGGGCAATTCTCGTAGCATATTAATACATGCTTCAACTAATCCCGTAATATTTAAAGCTACTTCCATTAATTCGGTCAAAAATGCAACGTGCTCTACAGTTGGCAAATAGTTGCTCCTCCCTGCAAAGTCATAAGAACATAGCCTTCGTAATAGGGACTTTTACTGAAAATGCATAGAACACGTAGGATTTAAGTAAAACAAACATCTTATAAAATAACATGAAAATGTAAACATACCTGAGGCAAATGTAGAAAGCATCTCCACCACAGTTTGTACCGTGAAAGATGTAACCGCATGTTGATCAAAGTAAGGAAGAGCTTGAAATCGAGTTTGGAGTGACTCCATATTAATTTCATTTTTAGAATGCTTCTTAACTCGACTGCCATCGGCAATGTCGTAACAGAATTTTTTGCCAAATAACTTTCCTAACTCTTTAGACACTTTCTTAACAACATGCCTGGCCTCATCTCTAGCTCGTCCAACTCCATACAGCAGAATATGCCTTTGGTTCGCCTCATGTTGAAAACTCTCATCTTGGGGAAGTGGAAAATGCATTACATATAAACGATGACGAGAATGCTTCGATGCATCACTAGAGCCATTACAAGCTCTGGGCGTTGTACTAGTGTTCACTGCTGCACTCTGATCGATACTGTTAGAATTGCTATTGCTTGTTGGATGACTTGGAGTAGAAATAGACCCAAAACCACCACCAGCTGCGGCATTTGGATTATCTTCTTTCGGAGAATCCACCTGGTCCATATTATTTTGCTCTTGAGTTATATGCTGGAGGATTCTATCCAAATCGTCATCAATATTTCTATCATCGCCATAATCTGGTTGTCGAGGCATTTCTTGCATTCTGGGTAGAGGTGGAAATAAAGGGCCTCGATCGTCTGTTAAATCGTGATGTGGTGTGGCCCCTGGGGTTACAGAAGACACTGAAGCTGGTGTACCAGGCCCGGGGTGAGATCCTGGACCTGGTGTGGCAACGGACTGAATTGGTTGTACAGATGGTACGTTTGGAATTACTTGCGCAGTAGGCTGAGGAATTGGAGAGAGATCTCCTCTTGCCACTAGAGTACATAGGTAGGCATCGTGGGAAAATATATCGTGCCTTATTAATGCTGAGAAGAGATGGACAAGAGAAGCAAAGGTTGTCCGGCTTAGATTTGATGATTCGTCTGTTAATTTATTATAATTAATGTTGAGTAATTACCAATATGAAATTTAAAAATGCATAATATTCATAAACATGTTCTAATAAAGGAAACGGAGACAATCTAACCTAAAGTTGGCGCATCAGTATCCAGAAATTTGAACAATAAGTTATGATACATGGGGAGTCCAGAATAATTGTCGGACTCGTCATCATTGGCACTTCCACTTCCTGTATTGCTTCCAGTACCATTCGCATCGCCATTCGCCGTGGGTGGTCCCACGCTATCTGGACCATTCATAGTGACATCATCAGGTAAATTATTATTTTCATGCTGGCTGCTTTCACCACTACCATTTGGATGGACATCAGAGTCCTGAGAATTACTAGTGGCGTCAGACTGCCGGTGTTCTAGAAGTCTAGCAACTGCAATTGCGCGATGTTCACCGCTACGCTGCGGCCCCACTGCCCATTGGCAAAGTAAAAGCACAGTAGGTGCATCGGCATCAGGATTGTCCTTACTTGGAGGATTTGGGAACACTTTTGAGTATAAGGTTTCTAGAGAGTTATTTGACTCCGTTTTGTCAAAGCTGTGACGATCCAGCGCGTCCAGGGCAGACAAAACCTTCTCAAGAGTTTTCCCTACAGGAGAGTATAATTTATTGTTCTTCATTTCTAAAAAAATTGAATTAAGAAAACCATTTTTAAAAGCATACCAGCTGAGGATTGTTGCCACTCTTCGCAAGACCATTTTGTTTCTACAGCTCTGCTCCTCTGCCTTATCTGATCCTCCGCCATCCTAATTTGACTACGTATGATAGGATTGTTTGCTCTGGGAGGCATTGGAAGAGCAGAAGGAGATACTGCAATTAAATCTAATGGTGAACCACTTGGAACGCTGTTTCTACTATCACTGGAAGAACTATTGCCATTGAACACCAGTGCAGTTGGGCATTCCAACGTAATAACTTGGAGTGCCGAAACCAGAGCTAGGACAGTGCTCCGATGAGCAGGACAATTTAAATGTTCTAGTAATACAGCGGGAGGAGGAGGTTGAAATCCGTTCACAGGTAAGTTAGCTTGATCATAGTCAACAAATAGAACTGACAATCTTCTGGAAGCTAGATAGGCTAGTCGTCTAGAGAGAAACTCGGACTGTGCAATATCGGGTAAAAAAGAAAGAAGGACGGGTATAAGTGCTTTCCAGGTTCCATCCTCTAAGGTTTTTACCCTTTCGCAGGCTTCAATAACCCAAATTAACCAGTCAAGACGATCCAGCAGCCCTTCCTAAAAATACAAGAAACATGATAATTTTAAAAACTCGTAAGCATCTTAAGCGATTGCGTAGCAAAAAAAATTAAAAACTGTCCAAATTACATGGTATAAATGTTTTGTTAGATCGACACAGTACATCCACTGTCTTAAACCTATACTTCCATCATCTGAGGTGTTAGAGGGTGTAGGCGCTGCATTGTTTGGTAAAGAACTACTTCCAAATCCAGGTTCTGTTTTTATTTGAACTGGATTGGCTCCCGGTAATTGCACACTTGAAATAGAATTTGTTACGCTTGAAGAATTAGTTAAACTATTGGAGACACCGGTTCCACCATTATACCAGTCCGACAAACGAATTAGTATGTCCTTTAAACAGCGTTGAAGCGAAATGGTCCATTCTGATCAGATTTTTACGTCATTAATAAATTATTTCGGTTTATATTATAGGTAATGGTAATAGCAGTTCCTAAATTCAAAATGAAGCACTGAAGTACTTACCCTGAGATGGGTCTGGCATCTGACGCTTTTTTGTCTTGGCCTCAGAAATTGCAGAGTTGTAGGAAGCTGTCATTTTCAAAAACCAGGCCGCTCTAACCATGGGTACATTATGTTCAGCCAGTACTAAAAATATTTCTTCTCTCTTATTAAAAATGGGAACTTTCTTGGCTAGTGCAGACAGGGGCTTGGTACCAGCTAAATCCTTCATCCATGCCTCAACAACATGTTTTAATCTCGGTGTCACCGGCCAGAAATTATCTTTGGTATTGACTTGTAATCTTCGTTTCCCGGTGTCCGGTAATACATTTAATTCTATCTTCCTAGATATTGCTCCATTTATAAAGGCTCCCAACTGCGATAACCCGACATAAGCAATCACATTATTAATGAAAAGTAAGGTTTGATGAAATTTCGAACAAACTTAATTACCTTAGCTGCACTAATGTTACAATTTTTTGACGTTCCGAATTCATCAGATATTTGTGGAATATGTGAAAAACCTTGCTTCACATTGATCGCAGTTAGTTCGTCCTGAAACAATGAAACATTGAGCTTTTTGAAACTATTTCTAACCGACAATTTCAAAGGTACTAGTCCTAGTACTAGAAACTAAAAACGACATTCATCAAAACATTCATAAAATTATGATTTTACATAAAATTAAATTTGTTGTAGTAATAAGTCGTATTTTGTTCATCCTAAAGTGACAATACTTAAAATCCTACCTCACGCTGCTTTGCATCTTGGGGGTACACATCAGGTGGACCCAATTTAGGCCTTTTGAGTGGTCTTTTCTCCCAAGAAAATCCAGCCATTGTACTAGCGGAATTTTACTTCTATTTTGTACCAATATAAAAAGTAGATCAATACTCAGGCATTCGTTCCATAAATCCCTCCAACGCACAACTTTATCTGTTCAAGCTGAAAGAAATCAAAAATACTTTGGTCATTTAAACTACAATACCAAACAGAATTTGAAAGCCCTTCTTAACTGGAAAATGTCGACTGGAATTTTCCTTCGACAAGTTAAATTAAAATTCCATAAATTATCATTTTTACCTTGAAACTCGAAAGAATTTCCCCACAATCTTTGTAATCACAATGTCAATTTACTATACAGACGAAAAAACTCCAAATATTTTTAGACCACAAGGGCACACAACAGAATTTTTCTTCATTAAAAAATCACTTGATCATCAAAATTTAATTCTTCGTTCAAAAACACCCACACGATTGATATTCCAGCTCTTGAAACCTAAGTTCCTCTCATAATTACCCCGCTGGAGTTTATCCAAGTTATTTGAAAAGTTTCTACCAATTTACACGCTAACTGCTCACCAACTCCAGCCGATGAATCATACCGACACTTTATCATTTTGAAACTCACAATCACTGCTGAAAATACTTCAGCATGTCCAGTTTTTTCACGATTGAACACATCAGCTCAACTATATTTCTTGCTTCACAATTTCCATACCAAATTCCAAATACCTGCTTTACTTTTACTCCTTTATACAAGCTTGGTCCTAAATAATACAACTCCTGTGTGAACCTATTTCTTCGTTTCCATCAAATCTTGAAAAATTCCAAAATCACACTATAGAATATAATAATATTTCAGGGTACAATAACAACATGAAAAGGTCCTTTACTTCTCACTTTTAATACACCCAAGGAGAAAGATACCCTTTAACTGAAAAATTCCACGCGTAAATGCAGTCCGGGTTTACATTCTCAGTATTATGCAGACCCTCTTTCGGTATTAAATTACATATATATATATATATATAATAAATATTTTTTATAACCTACACAAACATAAATATTTGGCGTTATTTACTCAATTTTACATTATTTCTTAGTTGCTTCTCTTTAAATGTATAACTTAAATGTACAGATACAATTGTACACGGAAATAATTGTAACACTGTTATTATCTAGTCTCTAGTTCCTGTCTAGAACAATCAGACAAGCCGCTTTGGTGGTTAAGAACTACAAGAGGAGTTAACGAACTTATTTCACATTTACTTGATCTACCTGGATTACACATATATAGGACAGTAAGAATAATTATTACTTAAAATATTAATTAAAAATAAAATGATGAGAATTTCAAACAAGTTGACATTTGTTGGACTTAATTCTTTGAACTTCCGCGGTGTTTACCCTTGACTTTTGCAATCCTATGGAAGATCCTCTTCTTCAGGATCTACTCATCTGCGCCTCACTTCGGAGCAGTGCTCACATATTTCTCTCTCTCTCTCTCTCTCTCTCTCTCTCTCTCTCTCTCTCTCTCTCGCTCCTATATTCCTATAAACATGTTAAGTATTTAGTACTTTTATACTCACTTGGAGGGTGGGCAGCAAGAGTAACAATTTCAGCATCCAATTTTAAATCTCCGAGTGGCGTCGGCTGTTCAAGTTTTTGATGTTCTAAAGGCGTACTATCCACTATCCCTGCACTGCCAACTACTGAACGTGCAGGGTGTTCTCGATAAGCATTGGCTTTTACCTCTCGTATTCTCTCAATACTATACCACTTGCCCTGTCACTGCATGCTCCAAATAGAAAAGGCTTGAGGAAGAGTATGTCCATTTCCTTCAAGTTTAGTTTTCCAAGTTAGTCAACCATTATCACATAAAAATTCCTATATATATTCGAGGAGTTTTGGTGGAGGTTTGTATTAAATAACATTGAAGCATTCCAGCCATTCCCAGCGTAGGATGAAAGAATGTTGAAAATTTCATAGAAAAATATTTAAATAGTTAATAAGAGGTTCGACTTCAGCGGTTGCATTTATATTTATAATTTAAAGAACGCCGGAGAATCAATTTAATATTTCGTACTTGGACGTCAAACGCATCGGTGTTTAAACCCAAGATAATGACAAACTTTCAGACTTTCCTACCATGCATATAATTTAGGGTAAATAAAAGAAACGGTTCATGTCCCTTGAGAAATATATGAATTGGTCTGCATATTATGTCGCACTTAAATCGTTAATTGCATGCCACATAAAGACCCTCCAGCTTAAGTAAACGAATTTGGTTACATTGTTTACATTCGACAATATTTTCCCTAATGTGTCGTTGAACCAATGAATCAATTTTTTTAATTAATCATGAATTTGGCTTCCCGTGGAGTTTTGCTGTTATGTACTCAAAATAGGAAAAGGTGTGCTAAATTATTGGTTGGGAAGCGTTGGGTTATTTGGGTTGCTGAGAACTCTGCAAATCAAAATATAAGTTCCCTAATTGGACTCAGACTCAGGAAGGTGTGAATAAACTTTTACATCAAATCCACCTACTTTTAAATTAATATTATTGTCGAACCAAAAAACTTTCCTTATATTGCCTGATATTTTTCCTAACTTTCCTGACTCCGTAAAGTTTCCAAAACGTTTTTCACGCAAAATGGATTGCCCAGACCTGCACGGAGGAGGTGGTTTCATTTGTCCAGCGAAGGAAATGCTAGTAACGGACTCTGAACGCTTCCAAATATTCACATTTTTTAATATCGGGCAACAAAATGATTAAGCGTTTCATTATGCGCTATTTGGAATTCAAAAAATATGTGGATTCCCCTTTTGAAAATGTTG
Source organism: Spatulosminthurus flaviceps (assembly GCA_034693705.1). Lineage (NCBI taxonomy): Eukaryota > Metazoa > Arthropoda > Collembola > Symphypleona > Sminthuridae > Spatulosminthurus > Spatulosminthurus flaviceps. The sequence continues at coordinate 484 of JAQFXU010001529.1, read as the reverse complement.
CTTATGATCTCATTTTCATTTGTAGTCTTCGATTTATATATAAAGAATCGCTTAGAAATTTTTGATCTACTTTTTCAGTGATTTAAGAAGTGGTTCTTTGAGCATACCTAGGTTTCATAGACATGATAGCAGAGTTCAATTTTTTAAAACCAGTAAAACTTAGCTATTTCAATAATTAATAGTCCGAAGAATAAAGTTTTAAGTCTGATTTTCAGTGGATTTTGTCCTCTTTTGTTGTAAAATTCATTTTAACATTGGTGTGCAGAAAGACTATTCCGAGAGGGAGGGGATGCAAGGCATTGGTGTTGCCCTCTGTCCTTTTTATAGAAAGTGACATGTGTTCGCTGAACCGCTCGTAAAACGTATGGAAAGCCTCTATTAACTTAATACATTTTTATTATTTCATTTGCGTTACACCGCTTCAGCAGCAGGTAGCTGCGATTTGCTGGATTCCATACTTCACAAAATCGTCGGTATTGGTATT